>OU343221.1:311375179-311608746 GCA_910596185.1 Chrysanthemum makinoi
GGTGTCCTAATTGGTTTTGACTCTTCTAGACCGAATTTCTTTAACATATCCTTGATGTATTTAGATTGATTGAAGAAGATACCATCTTCTACTTGTTTTATTTGTAGACCTAGAAAGAAACTAAGTTCTCCCATCATACTCATCTCGAACTCGTCATGCATGATTTTAGAGAAATCATCACACATGTCTTGACAAGTGGATCCAAATATAATATCATCTACATATATTTATACTATGATTATGTGTGACTCTCTTTTCTTAGTAAAAAGTGTGTTGTCAACTAACCCCATGGTATAGTTGTGTTTAATTAAAAATGACTTGAGTCTATCATACCAAGCTTTTGGAGCTTTTTTAAGACCGTAAAGGGCTTTCTTTAATTTATATACATGTTTGGGTTTTTCAATATCTATGAAGCCGGAGGTTGAGCTACATATACTTCTTCATTAATGAAACCATTTAGAAAAGCTCTTTTGACATCCATTTGATAAAGCTTTAGATCATTAGCACAAGCATACATAAGAAGTATTCTTATAGACTCTAATCTAGCCACGGGGCATAGGTCTCATCAAAGTCTATTCCTTCTTGTTGGTTATACCCTTGAGCAACGAGTCTAGCCTTGTTCCTAGACACTACTCCGTTTGCATCTAATTTGTTTTATAAACCCATTTGGTTCCTATTATGGTTTGATTACTAGGTGGAGGGACAAGTGTCCAAACATCATTAGAAACAAATTGATTTAGTTCTTCTTGCATAGCCATTACCCAACTCCCATCTTTTATGGCTTCTTGTGTATTCTTAGGTTCTATGGTTGAAACGAAACAAAACAAGCTACTTTGGTTTTGAACTTGAGACCTTAATGTTCGTTCGTTTAGCTTTCCTATGACTTTATCTACGGGGTGATCTTTGGACTCTTTAATGTTTATGATTTCATCATTTAAAGGTTCTTCTTCTTCATTTATCTTTTTCTTTATTACTATAGCTTCACTTTCTATGATCTCGTCATCGACAAGAGGTGGAGAGGGTTTGGGTGGACTTTCATCAAATTTTATATTTAATGACTCTTCTACCTTCATTGTTTCTTTGTTTAATATGACGTAAGCTTTGCTATTTGGCGAATAACCTAGAAAGATACCTTCGGTTGATTTAGGATCAAATTTTGTAAGGTAATCTTTAGTGTTAAGAATAAAACATTTGCTTACCAAAGACTCTAAAGTGATCTAACGTAGGCTTTTTGCCTCAGAGTAACTCATATGGAGTTTTACCTAAGATTGGTCTTATTAATACTCGATTGAGTATGTATGTTGAAGTATCAAAGGCATTACACCAAAACTTTTGAGGTATGGATTATTCATTAAGCATTGTTCGACTCATTTCTTGTAGGGTTCTATTCTTTCTTTCTACTAGCCCATTCGATTGTGGAGTGCGTGGAGCCGAGAAGTTGTGAGTAATACCATTAGCGTGACAAAAGGCTCCAAATTGCACTTCATTATCGAATTCCCTACCATGATCCGTCCTAATGGACACTATAGGACTTCCTATTTGTCTTTGGATCTTTTTGCTTAATATTTCAAAATAATTAAAGGTTTCCGTTTTGTTCTTTAAAAATTTTGTCCATGTATACCTAGAATAGTCATCCACTATGACCAAAGTGTAGTAGTTGCCTCCATAACTTTGGATAGCGGATGGACCAAATAAATCCATATGTAGTAATTCTAGACACCTAGTTGTTGACACCATGTTTTTAGCTTTATGACTCGAATGAGCTTGTTTTCCTACATTACAAGCATCACAAAAGTGATGTTCATATTTTAACTTAGGTAGATCTCTTACTAGATCTTTGGATGATAGCGATTCAAGAAGTCGCATATTGGCATGACCCAATCTTACATGCCATAAGGTCGAAGTATCATCCATAGAGGTAAGACAAAGTTTGTCTTTAGGTTCATTACCAATTTTAATGACATAGACTCCATGTTTCCTAATTCCTCTTCCTATGGTTATGCCATCTTTTAGTATCTTACTACCGGTTTCGGTAAAAAGTACATTGCACTTTTTATCACATATTTGTCCTATACTTAAGAGATTAAAGTTTAGGTTTTCTACGTGACACACATCGTTAATGGTTAGAGATTTGTTAGAAATCGTACCTTTACCGATGATTCTACTTTGCTATTTCCAAACACCACATTACCTCCATTTATGGATTCATATGTGGAGAATAGATCCCTATTGCCGTTCATGTGCCTCGTGCACCCGCTATCCTTGACCCATTCATCGGGGTCTAGATCGACCTTTAAGCACACCTGAAACAATAATAAACTCAAAAGTTTGGTCCCCATTTGTTCATGGGTCCATTAGTGTTAAACATTCCATTCATGTTGGACATGTATGGATAAGATGAATATGCATTCCATGGAGCAAAGTTTTGAAAAGGAAAACCATTTTGCATATTTGGGTTCCATCCCATTTGATGGTTACTTCTTGGATAAACGTTATTAGGTCCCCTAAATGAATTAGGTTTTGAAAAAGATGGAGCTTTGTTTCTTACAAAAGTAGGATTATATTTTGGAGGTGGCTGTCTAGTGGTGACATGAGTTGGTTTCTTCCTATTAACTATAACAAACTCAGTTCTAGATGAGGAAGCTACGTTATTGCTCTTTGTTTGCTACAATGAGATCCACGGATCCCTTACGTACACTAGCCGTTCCCTTTTTAGGGGATCCGTGGGATCCGCCACAACATTGGCTGGTTTTTCTAGTTCCTTAAAAAATTTTGTTTCTTTACTTTCACTAGTTGATGTATCAAGTTGTTGACTGCCTAGACCCTTTTGATTGTTACCAGTTTTAACACCTTCGAGTATTGTATCTAAAGTGTTCGTACTCATTATAGCAATTTTAGAATCTAAGTTATCCACTAGTGTTTGAAGTTGAACGCAAAGTTCACATTCACCACTTGCTATTTTACCCTTTTCTAAACGTTTTAGTTTTGCTTTTAATTCTATGACTTCTTTATCTAAACGTTGATTTTGACTCTTTAAAAGCTTGTTTTTGTTAATTAGTTTTAAGCTAATATTGCATAGTTTGTCATATTCATTATGCAATGAGTCGTCATCAATTGATGAACTACTATAGTATTAAGTGACATACCTCATCATTTGCCATGAGACAAATTTCTTCATCCTCCTCGTCATTCTTCACCCCATGTGCCGCTCACGAATGCTTTTTGATCATCCCGTTTGGGACACTTACTAATAAAGTGGTTTGGGTCCCCACATTTAAAGCAAGTACGATCATCCTTTGGCTTCGCGTCCTCTTTGCTTTTCCGAAAGCCTTTCTTATCGTCATACGGTTGTTTGACGTATCTTCCCTTTCTTCTAAAGAACTTTTAAAGTCCCTTACCGCCATAGCGTACTCTTCGTCGTCACTACTTTCGAGAGTTCTCCTCATCGCTCGAAGCCTTTTTGGCTTTAAGGGCAAGAGATTTGTGTTTCTCTTTCACCTTTGAAGCTTTGGAATCTTTAGCAAGGACAAGCTCGTAGACTTTCAGGTTGCCTATGAGTACATCGAGGGTGAGAATTGTCAAATCTTTTGACTCTTCGATCGCCGTCACCTTGGATCTCCACTTCGATGGAAGTGCCCTTAGATATCTCCACTTCGATGGAAGTTTCAGCAACTACGATTCACTTTAGAACAAAGTTTGACAACATAAATCGCAAAAATGTATGAGAAAATCTGTTTATACAGTCACAAAATCACTATTACCATACCCTTGACACACAAAAAATCACTAGTGCAATATATAAACTCTAGAGTCGAATACTAGTAATGACACAAAAAAAGTAATTACCAACAGACTTACTTGAAATCGTAACACAGATATTTCACTCAATTACCACAATCCGTATCTTAACATACAAAAACAGCTCCAAATCATGAAGCAGGTGTTTACAACATACATAAACTGATACTTTAGTATTCTGTCCATTAATAAAAACTAGGTGAAAATCATCTAATCAAACCTGTCCATTGTATTAATAAGGTCTTAAGACTCACAAAATGCCTAGACATATATCATAATAAAAAAGTGTAAAGAGTTGAGTTAGATGACTAACCAAAGGAGGTTCGTTCCTGCTCCTGTTGAAACTAAATAAGTCGTCTGGTTTAGATCTTCCAAACCTGCGTATCAGACCAAAAAAACTCAATACAACAATAACAAGAAGAAGTTGTGACGATATGATAAACAATTTGCAATAGTGTTACTACTAGTAGCAGGAGACAAAACGTGTTTGTTTACGTTAAAAACAACATCTAAAACAGTTAACACATTATCCAAACGTTGGACAAAAACACATATGAAATGAAACGAAGCAGCAATGATGAATCAGAACTAAACACTCTTACACTAGCAGCTACAGATTTAACAGTCTAAAACTAAACACAATCCAATAACAGATCATCATCGTCGTCATGATGATATACAATTACAAGCTACAAGTAACAAGAAAAACAAACAACATTGCACGTTATCCAAATAACAAGTAACAATACTAACAAGAAGAAGAAGCATTATCCAAATCACTAGCACCACATAATATGACGAAAAACGAGCCGTTGATATGCAATCGATTATCCAAACGCTCCAACAACAATAAGCAGTATTATATACAGTTCATCACCAGCTACAAATTCAACAATAAGAAGTCGACCTCGATATCGCAAAATACAATTCATCTAAAACCGTAAATAGATGAAGAAAAAAAACGACATCATCGTCTAAAACATTAAGCAGTTAATAATATGACAAAAAACGAGCGACAAACTGTCGTTAATTTTGGGGATCGGTTCATTTTTGTGATTTGTTTCAAGAAATGATGATTATAAAGGACTAAATTTTTAAACGGTGTGTTTGGCTTTGCCTTTTATTTTATTACAATTTGTATTTTTTTGGATATGTTAGATATAATTAAATGAGTTTTTTGATATGTTAGATATTTTTGTGAGTAAATAAGTAATTTATTGTTCAAAAGCCACTCGCTAAAGTTTTTAGCCCCTTTTAAGCGCTTATGATTTCATAAACCCGCATGACAAACGAGACTTATTTTATAAGTCCAAGCCCCAAAAGCCCCCTGCCAAACACAGCCTAGTATTATAGGGCATGTTTGGCTAAACGTATAATCATTTGGGCTTATTTTTATAAGCTCTAATTTTACGGCTTATTTTATAAAAAACTTATATAAGCCGACAAAGCCAACAAGGTCATTTGGGCTTTTATAAGTTTATTATGATATAATAAACTTATATAAGCCGACAAGTCTCAAAATATGCCGTTTTTTAGAGCTTATAAAAAATAAGCTGAAATGAAATTTCGTATAAGCTCCAATTTTAGAGCTTATTTTGAGACTTGTCGGCTTATATAAGTTTATCATATCATAATAAACTTATATAAACCGAAAAGTCTCAAAATAAGCCGTAAGTTTGGAGCTTATAAAAATTAAGCCCAAATGGGCTTACGTTAAATAAGCTTAGCCAAACACCCCCATAGACTTTTTTTTTTTAGGGTAAATTGAAAAAATGGTCCCTAAAGTAGCTCAAATGCGCAAGGATCATACTAAGAGATTTTTGTTTCAAAAACGACATTAATATTTTCTTTTTTTGCAAAACAGCCACTGAAAGCTAACTTTTGTTATTTTTCTCGTTAAGTGCCACGTCACTGGGAATGAATTTGTTGATTGGTTGATTTTTGTGTGTAAAAATGATTGTTTGGAGAAATGATGATTATAAAGGGCTCCACACTAACCGGGCCTTTTTGGGCCTTCTTCTGACTCATACGGAGGCCGCAGCCCAGATACATATACGAACAAAATTTTCAACCATCTTTAGTATTATAGACTAATTTTTATTTTATTTTTTCAACTTCGTAAGAACTTATCAAGAATTTGACTTGACCTTCAAGTTCAATGATCCTGCGATCGGGAATGCTTGAGATATTAGAAGGTAAGGATATTGCCTTAACGGTTTTGCTCAACTCGCGAGGGTCGTTCCAACATTCGTTGTCATAAATGGCAAGATTCTCTATAATATCCACGATTCTTTCGCATTCTTGTCACGAAGCTTACCACCTGCCGCATGTTCAATGGCTTGTCTTATGGAGTGATTGACATGATAATAAAATTTTTGTACTTGGAGCCAAAGACAATGCCATGATGAGGGACTTTTTGGAGTAGGTCCTTGAAACGAATCCACGCTTCGTAAAGAGTTTCATCTTGACGTTGTTGGAACATTAAAATGTCATTTCTTAACTTAGTAGTTCTCCCCGATGGGAAAAATTATGTGAGGAAACGAAAAGTGAGATCATCCCAAGTCGAGATAGATCCTACGGGTAGACGCTCAAGACAATTGCTAACTTGATCACGTAGAGATAATTGGAAGAGCCACAAGCGCATTGTCTCTTAAGTGCCAACATCAAGATCAATTTAGTCAACGATTTTAAGGAAATCCTTGAGATGTTTGTTTGGATATTCGGAACGAAGTCCATGGAATTCACATCCGTTTTGCACGAACCGGATGGTGTCGGATCGCAAGGGAGTCACATTGGCTTGTTGTGGAAGCTCAATGGTGTTTCGATAGCCTTGGTGGCTTGGTTTGGAGTATTCACCAAGAGTACGGGCTCTTGGTGGGTCTTGTGGGTTTCGGTTTCAAATGGGTGGTTCTTGGTGTGGTGGGTTTTGGTTTTGAATTTGTGGGTTTTGAATAAAATGATTAAACACCTTAGCTGCCACATTAATGTCATTCCGAACAGTTTCCTTAACATATTTTGAAGAATCAATAAGAGCATGCCCAAACGATATACATTCACCACAATGAGTATCCTTCCATTCATATTCTACACTAATAATTTTCATAGTATATCCATTACCATCCTCTTTCGACATTAATATTTTATGTAGTATATCCACTACCGACAACGACTGATGATGTACCCTCCGAACAGCTCGACGGACACCCCTTCAAGATGTGTCAAAGCCCTTCTGTACGAAGGCCCAAGTTAGCTCTCCTGAATGTTCGTTGGCGTCAAACCATTCGTACACACGAAGTTTACCTACGAGGAACAGAAGCGGTCATCCCTTCGGAGCTGAGTGTGCACACAGAGCGTGTGGCCACGTTTGAAGCCTCTCAAAATAATGAAAGGATCAGGGAAAACCTTGATCTATTAGAAGAACGGAGAGAAATAGCCTCCATCCGAGAAGCCATACACAAGCATAAGCTAGAAGGCTACTACAACAAAAGGGTCAGGCCTTCCACCTTCAAGCTTGGGGAATATGTGCTACGCCTCAATAACGCAAGCAAAGTAGAATACCAAGGGAAGCTAGGACCTACTTAGGAAGGACCCTATGTCATAGGCTCATAGTTGAAGCCTACGGCAACGGAGCATTCAAGCTGGCTACTCTTCTCGGAGAACCCATCGACAGGACATAGAATGGTACGAACCTCCGAAAGTTCTATGTTTAAGAAGTATTTTTACTTTTTATTCTTGTATTAAAAAGCTTCTCATGGGAAAGCAAGCATTATTGGTAGTTGTCTTAGTGTTCATTTGAAAATGATGTAATTCTCTCTACCAATTCAATGATGAATAATATATTTCCCACAAATCTCTTGCTTCGTTTCTTAAGCACAAAGGTTTGTTCAGCCAAGTCGTTTGTGAGTTTCAATGTCGAATAGGAAGGCATACGGTCTAACAAACACCTCATACTAATACTTAAGCCTACCAATACATTCGCATTAACTCTACTACTAGTTTATGGCAATTATGAAAATAAAGACAAGCCATATGACTTAAAGGATTTAAGATAGAGTGGGTCGCGACCCTCTGTCAGTGATCAAAGTTGGTCGCAATATTCTTGGTGTTGTAATTTACACACACTGAGGTTATTACACCTTAGGTTGTAAAATTTAAGCGTCGGAAAAATGGCGTATGAGAAGTGCAAAATATAAATATTTCTAAGTACGTAGGAATATTATCCTACATCATTCCATTCAAAAGAAGGGTCTACTCCCTTATACCTGCAGTACAGGCCGAAGCCTAGTTCAAATTTTCTTTCGGCAGAAGCCGCACAAACACAACCATGAAAATGTTTAAGTGACAGACAAGCATAAAAAGAAATTGTTTTCAACAATGGTACATGCCACCCTTTTGGACCAAATTACTGTTAATACGACAGCCTTCATTCCTTCTTCTTTGGAGACAGGGTTTGAGATGGTAGAGCTGACACGGGCTTTGCAGAAGTTGTTTTCTTCGTTGGAGTCGCAGGCTTGATCTTTCAAGGCTTTTTCGAGAAAAGGTCTTCGAGAGGTGCCATGGGATATTTTGTAGCTTCGAGCAAGAAGGGGTACTCTGCGGTTGCAAACGCATTTCCTGCCTTTTCATACTCGACGAGGGGCGGTAACAATCAACTTCGGACTGGTTCACGGGCTTACCTGTTTTGGCAACCTCCTCTAGAGCGAGACACCGTCCATGGAAGACAGCTGCTTTAATCACCTTCCACATAGCAGCTCCCATCTCATCACTATGATACAATTCCATGGCAATATATGGCACCACCTTCGATACAACCTCTGCACGATCCTTTTAGAGCATCTTGTATCGCATCTGTAGGTCGTCCATTTCCTCTCTCATTTTGACCTCTAACTCTCCAATCCTAGCCCTTTCGCTTTCCAAGCTTGCACACTTAGCCTCCAACACAACATTTTGACCAGTGAGGCTGACCACCTTGGCCTCCTCCAATCTAAGCTTGCCACACTTTACTGTGGTGGCATCCAGCTCCTTTTGCAGCTCTGCAATCTTGTCTCGGAGGTCTTGGGTGAGAGAATTCTTCTCACAATCCTTTTCCACCTCCTCACATTTTGCCTCCAGCTCCGCATACTGTTGGTCTCTATGCTTTTCCCTCTCCAGCATCACGTCCATTTCCTGCCTGGCCTTCTTCACGGTACGAAGCAATTCCCTTGTACGAGCATTCAAATGGTTGTCCAGAATAGCCTGCCTGGCGACACTCTTATCATGTAGATCGTAGACCCCTTCGATGGACATATTGTCCAGCAGTCCTTTCCAATTAGGGGGGTGACATGATCCATAATTCGATGGCAGGCTAGGGCATTCGGAAGTTCCTTAGTGTTAGGAAGGCCTGCGACAAATACAATACATAAGGGAAAAGTTAGGCATGACAATTAGTATTTTCTATAGCTTAGGAAGCAAGCGCTTACCATGCATTTCCTCAGTGTCATCCTGCAGTTCGAAAGCAGACTTCACAGCTTTCTTGCCTTCGACAACCTTCTGTCGAACGGCCCTGGACCCAGATGCACGAAGAGGAGTTTTCCTCGTGGTGGAAGACTTGATGGCTTTGCCGGAAGTTCCCTTCCTACTCTTTAACCTGTCAGCAATTCCTGTAGAGCCTGTGATTCGCACTTCATCCTCTGCAGGATCGTCCGAATCCGCCACGTTCTCAACCAATTAGGAGGGACCCTCCAACAGTGCTTGTGGGGGTACTGAGGCGACATGCTCAATCTTGGGAGCGTCCACATCATTGTTATTGATAGAAGTAGATGGTGAACCAACACCATAAGATCCTTCGGCTTGCTCCACGGGCATAAAACTCAAGTCTTCATCAAAATCCTGATGCATGAAGCTCCTAAATGTCATCTCTGCAAAACAAGGAACAAGAAAAGATAAATATCAGCGCTACATTGGTCCTACTTAAATAAAATGGAAGTATACATACTTTTTCCATGATATATGATCATGGGCTTCTTGGGAGACCCCTCCCAGCTTTGTGCAATCCCAGCCATATACAGAATTGGCTCAGGAAAGGCTTGAACATCCGTGGGGTACCTATCCAGACGTTGGTACAACGGATTCCTTTGAACTTCATAAGGAAGAAGGTCATTGAAACGTTTTGCATCAAACCTAAATGCCTCATTCAGCAATGTTGGATATTTGGGTGGAACAATGGTGTTCTGAACATAAAAGAAACTACCCTTCCAGTCTCTTATGTTCGTGTAAGGCCTCATAATGAGGTTAGGCACATCCCCTTCAGGCCTCTTTGCCAGGGTTAGCCATTTTCCACCATGATAAAGGTTTAAAAATCCCCTCAACACCTTAAGAGTTGGTTCAAAGCTGTAAGCTTTACACATAACAATGTATGTGGTAAGTTTCGCTAAGCCAAATGGGTCAAATCGAGAGATATGTACTTCATAGTACTGCATTAACTCTAAAATCAATGGGTGGATAGGAATCCTAAGATTCAAATGACTAAACGAGTGGGTATATAGCCCTACGAAGTTTTCGGGAGCATTAAAAATTCCTTGGTTGAATTTTGGAAGCATAACTTTAAACTCTTTAGGGATGGGGTATTCAGCAAGATGATCATGTAAATCTTTAGCAGTCAAGGTGCATTTTTGCAATTTGATTATAAACTTGGAATCCATAACTACTTTAAGCTACAACAAGAAGAAGAGAGCACTTTACCTTTCGTTTTCGAAGCCAGTGTATGATAGCAGTTTACTGCGTGTGAAAAGTTTGCGGTGAGGGTAAAGTGATTAGGGTTCCATCTACCTCATCTTAAATACCCTTTTCTAAACCTTTTTTACACCGAACATGTGTGCTTATCATTTACCTTATCCGGATTTCAAAAGGTTTTTTAAATTTTGAAAAATCATTTTGGTCAAACCGAGTTACTTGGGAAAAGGTTTTACTGTAGCGGGTAGTTAGATGGGTTTAGGTAGCATTTAATGCGCGAGTTAAGCCATAATCACCTTGGTTACGATTAGCATTGCAACGCACGGCTGATTTCATCATGTTTGTGGGTAACCACTAGAGTTAGTGACCCACGTTCTCAAACTTGTCGGGAAAGCCAGGAAAGAGAGGGAGATCGTGGGTTTGACCAAGTCAGGAAGTTCTCCTATCCGTTGTTCCTCCGTCAACCATACCCCCGAAGGGCTTAAGGCTTCGAATGGCGAATTCTCCAAATGTAACCTTCGTGTGTACGAATGGTTTGACGCCCACGAACATTCAGGAGACCTCACTTGGGCCTTCGTTTAGAAGGGCTTCGACAAATCTCGAAGGGGTGTCCGTCGGGTTGTTCGGAGGGTACATCATCATCGGTTTTTTTAGAATATATACTATTAAACGTGAAAAAACTCATTTAAAATATTAATAAATACTCATAGAATCACAATGTTACAAGAATATAGTAAAATTTTCAAATATGGTAAAAATCCGATATAAAAGGTATATTGAACACCTTTACCCATTAACCGGATTTTTAGAATATATACCATTAAACGTGAAAAACTCATTTAAAATGCTAATAAGTACTCATAGAATCACAATGTTACAAGAATATAGTAATATTTTTAAATATGGTAAAAATCCGCTATAAAAGGTATATTGAACACCTTTACCCATTCACTGGATTTTTAGAATATATACCATTAAACGTGAAAAACTCATTTAAAATGTTAATAAGTACTCATAGAATCACAATGTTACAAGAATATAGTAATATTTTTAAATATGGTAAAAATCCACAATAAAGGGTATATTGAACACCTTTACCCATTAACCGGATTTTTAGAATATATACCATTAAACGTGAAAAACTCATTTAAAAGGTTAATAAGTACTCATAGAATCACAATGTTAAAAGAATATAGTAAAATTTTAAAATATCGTCAAAATCCGCTATAAAGGGTATATTAAACACCTTTACCCATTTACCGTATTTTTAAGAATATATATCCTTAAACGTGAAAAACTCATTTAAAATGTTAATAAGTACTCATAGAATCACAATGTTACAAGAATATAGTAAAATTTTCAAATATGGTAAAAATCCGCCATAAAAGGGTATTTTGAACACCTTTACCCATTCACCGGATTTTTAGAATATATACCATTAAACGTGAAAAACTCATTTAAAATGTTAATAAGTACTCATAGAATCACAATGTTACAAGAATATAGTAATATTTTTAAATATGGTAAAAATCCGCTATAAAAGGTATTTTGAACACCTTTACCCATTCACCGGATTTTTAGAATATATACCATTAAACGTGAAAAACTCATTTAAAATGTTAATAAGTACTCATAGAATCACAATGTTACAAGAATATAGTAATATTTTCAAATATGGTAAAAATCCGCCATAAAAGGGTATTTTGAACACCTTTACCCATTCACCGGATTTTTAAAATATATACCATTAAACGTGAACAACTCATTTAAAATGTTAATAAGTACTCATAGAATCACAATGTTAAAAGAATATAGTAAAATTTTAAAATATGGTAAAAATCCGCTATAAAGGGTATATTAAACGCCTTTACCCATTTACCGGATTTTTTAGAATATATACCATTAAACGTGAAAAACTCATTTAAAATGTTAATAAGTACTCATAGAATCACAATGTTAAAAGAATATAGTAAAATTTTAAAATATGTTAAAAGGGTATATTAAACACCTTTACCCATTTACCGGATTTTTTAGAATATATATCCTTAAACGTGAAAAACTCATTTAAAATGTTAATAAGTACTCATAGAATCACAATGTTACAAGAATATAGTAAAATTTTCAAATATGGTAAAAATCCGCCATAAAAGGGTATTTTGAACACCTTTACCCATTCACCGGATTTTTAGAATATATACCATTAAACGTGAAAAACTCATTTAAAATGTTAATAAGTACTCATAGAATCACAATGTTAAAAGAATATAGTAAAATTTTAAAATATGGTAAAAATCCGCTATAAAGGGTATATTAAACGCCTTTACCCATTTACCGGATTTTTTAGAATATATATCCTTAAATGTGAAAAACTCATTTAAAATGTTAATAAGTACTCATAGAATCACAATGTTACAATAATATAGTAAAATTTTCAAATATGGTAAAAATCCGCCATAAAAGGGTATTTTGAACACCTTTACCCATTCACCGGATTTTTAGAATATATACCATTAAACGTGAAAAACTCATTTAAAATGTTAATAAGTACTCATAGAATCACAATGTTACAAGAATATAGTAATATTTTTAAATATGGTAAAAATCCGCTATAAAAGGTATATTGAACACCTTTACCCATTCACCGGATTTTTAGAATATATACCATTAAACGTGAAAAACTCATTTAAAATGTTAATAAGTACTCATAGAATCACAATGTTACAAGAATATAGTAATATTTTCAAATATGGTAAAAATCCGCCATAAAAGGGTATTTTGAACACCTTTACCCATTCACCGGATTTTTAGAATATATACCATTAAACGTGAAAAACTCATTTAAAATGTTAATAAGTACTCATAGAATCACAATGTTAAAAGAATATAGCAAAATTTTAAAATATGGTAAAAATCCGCTATAAAGGGTATATTAAACGCCTTTACCCATTTACCGGATTTTTTAGAATATATACCATTAAACGTGAAAAACTCATTTAAAATGTTAATAAGTACTCATAGAATCACAATGTTAAAAGAATATAGTAAAATTTTAAAATATGTTAAAAGGGTATATTAAACACCTTTACCCATTTACCGGGATTTTTAGAATATATACAATTAAACGTGAAAAACTCATTTAAAATGTTAATAAGTACTCATAGAATCACAATGTTACAAGAATATAGTAAAATTTTCAAATATGGTAAAAATCCGCTATAAAAGGGTATTTTGAACACCTTTACCCATTCACCGGATTTTTAGAATATATACCATTAAACGTGAAAAACTCATTTAAAATGTTAATAAGTACTCATAGAATCACAATGTTACAAGAATATAGTAATATTTTTAAATATGGTAAAAATTCGCTATAAAGGGTATATTAAACGCCTTTACCCATTTACCGGATTTTTTAGAATATATATCCTTAAACGTGAAAAACTCATTTAAAATGTTAATAAGTACTCATAGAATCACAATGTTACAAGAATATAGTAATATTTTTAAATATGGTAAAAATCCGCTATAAAAGGGTATTTTGAACACCTTTACCCATTCACCGGATTTTTAGAATATATACCATTAAACGTGAAAAACTCTTTTAAAATGTTAATAAGTACTCATAGAATCACAATGTTATAAGAATATAGTAATATTTTTAAATATGATAAAAATCCGCTATAAAGGGTATATTGAACACCTTTACCCATTAACCGGATTTTTAGAATATATACCATTAAACGTGAAAAACTCATTTAAAATGTTAATAAGTACTCATAGAATCCCAATGTTACAAGAATATAGTAATATTTTTAAATATGGTAAAAATCCGCTATAAAAGGTATATTGAACACCTTTACCCATTCACCGGATTTTTAGAATATATACCATTAAACGTGAAAAACTCATTTAAAATGTTAATAAGTACTCATAGAATCCCAATGTTACAAGAATATAGTAATATTTTTAAATTTGGTAAAAATCCGCTATAAAAGGGTATTTTGAACACCTTTACCCATTCACCGGATTTTTAGAATATATACCATTAAACGTGAAAAACACATTTAAAATGTTAATAAGTACTCATAGAATCACAATGTTACAAGAATATAGTAATATTTTTAAATATGGTAAAAATCCGCTATAAAAGGGTATTTTGAACACCTTTACCCATTCACCGTGAAAATACCATTTAAAATGTTAATAAGTACTCATAGAATCACAATGTTACAAGAATATAGTAATATTTTTAAATATGGTAAAAATCCGCTATAAAAGGGTATTTTGAACACCTTTACCCATTCACCGGATTTTTAGAATATATACCATTAAACGTGAAAAACTCATTTAAAATGTTAATATGTACTCATAGAATCACAATGTTACAAGAATATAGTAATAATTTTAAATATGGTAAAAATCCGCTATAAAAGGTATATTGAACACCCTTACCCATTCACCGGATTTTTAGAATATATACCATTAAACGTGAAAAACTCATTTAAAATGTTAATAAGTACTCATAGAATCACAATGTTACAAGAATATAGTAATATTTTTAAATATGGTAAAAATCCGCTATAAAGGGTATATTGAACACCTTTACCCATTAACCGGATTTTTAGAATATATATCCTTAAACGTGAAAAACTCATTTAAAATGTTAATAAGTACTCATAGAATCACAATGTTACAAGAATATAGTAAAATTTTCAAATATGGTAAAAATCCGCCATAAAAGGGTATTTTGAACACCTTTACCCATTCACCGGATTTTTAGAATATATACCATTAAACGTGAAAAACTCATTTAAAATGTTAATAAGTACTCATAGAATCACAATGTTAAAAGAATATAGTAAAATTTTAAAATATGGTAAAAATCCGCTATAAAAGGTATATTGAACACCCTTACCCATTCACCGGATTTTTAGAATATATACCATTAAACGTGAAAAACTCATTTAAAATGTTAATAAGTACTCATAGAATCACAATGTTACAAGAATATAGTAAAATTTTCAAATATGGTAAAAATCCGCTATAAAAAGGTATTTTGAGCACCTTTACCCCTTTACCATTTTTTTAGAATATATATCCTTAAACATGAAAACTCATTTAAAATGGAGTAAACTACACCATTAGTCCCTTGTGTAATACGTTGACCATCAAGTTTCGTCCTTTGACCAAAAAAATTGCATCGTTGGTCCTTAACTGCGAAACGTTAGTCATCGTTGGTCCCTCACACTAACTGGTTGGACTAACGGGCGTTAAGCCTTGTTAAGTGGAGTGTATATTTGTCTTTTCCCACCCACACCACACCATCTTCTTCCTCAATCAAAACTCACCATCTTCTTCAAACAATCAAAACTCACCATCTTCTATTTTAACATCATCTTCTTCCTCCATCAATCATCTTCATCCACCCATTTTAAACAACCACACTATCAACACCACCAAAATCTACATTCAGGTACAAACACACACATCCCAATCAACACAACAAACCTGCAATACATATTTAACTATCTATTTGACTTCCACATCACCACCCTCAAACCCAGATCCGTGAGGTTGTCGTGAGGCGTTCGGCCGAGGCTTGTACATCCAAACACACCTGAACTCATTCTCAACTGCATAACCCCAAAACCATATCCAAATACCCTCGTCCCGTATCACTTTCACCACCACATTTGAACACTCACTAGTCGCTATCTTCGTTATAAAGATTCACCACTTCCACCACCACATTCGAACACCAACATCACCACCATCCATCAACCTAGACCACCACACGACCAGATCTGCACCTCCACCAAGATCTAAAGTCGAAACCTTTTTTAAACAAGATCTTAAGTTACGAAACGCAATTTTGCTATTTAGTTTATACATAAAAATCGTGTCTTTATGCTTCCTTTGTTACATGCTTTAGGAAAGAATCCATTGCTAAAAGGTCGGGTTCATTGCTAAAGTCGAAACCTTTTTTAAACAAGATCTTAAGTTCACTTGAATCCATCTGTGACTCGTCAAGCAATAGGTCGGGCTTTCCGACCCGGTCAGGTGAGGAAGCTTTATACATACCGATTAATTGCTGCCAACTCACCTGAAGAGATGCTTTAGGAAAGAATCCATTGCTAAAATGTGGTTTGAGTGGAATGAATATTGTGGTCATAATGAATTTGAGATGGGCGGTCGATGTTAAAGATTGTGGTGATGAGTTTCTGGAATATATTGTAAACATACGAAGATCAAGCACTGGATCTACAAAAGCTCATTTCAGAATATATTGTGAACATACATGATGAAACCGAAAAGATGATGGCCACTCATTTTGTTGATAACTAGGAACGAGCTCAGAGTTTACTAGGTAAAATGACCAAAATAAGATAAAGTTAAAAAAGATCTTAATGGTGGTGATAAGTTGATGTTGATGTTGATGGTGATAGATAGATGGTGCTGGCAAATATAATTGAGGGTGTGGTGTGGGTGGGAAAAGACAAATATACCCTTCATTTAACAAGGCTTAACGCCCGTTAGTCCAACCAGTTAGGGTGAGGGACCAACGATGACTAACGTTAGCATTAGGACCAACGGTGCAATTTTGTTGGTCAAAGGACGAAACTTGATGGTCAACGTATTACACAAGGACGAATGGTGTAGTTTACTCTTTAAAATGTTAATAAGTACTCATAGAATCACAATGTTACAAGAATATAGTAAAATTTTCAAATATAGTAAAAATCCTCTATAAATGGTATATTAAACACCTTTACCCATTTACCGAATTTTTTAGAATATATACCCTTAAACATGAAAAACTCATTTAAAATGTTAATAAGTACTCATAGAATTACAATGTTACAAGATGATGATTTACCCTCCGAGCAGGTCGAAGGACACCCCTTCGAACTGTGTCTAAGCCCTTCAATACGAAGGCCAAAGTCAGTTCTCCCAAGTGTTCGTTGGCGTCAAACCATTAGTACACACGAAGGTTACTGCGGAATTCGCCACTCGAAGCCCTAAGCCATTCGAGGTTCGAGGTGTGGCCATGTCGAGGAACAAAAGACAGAGGACCATCGACTGTCAAACCCATGATCTCCCTCTCATTTTTGGATTTCCCGCCAAGATTGAGAACGTGGTCACTAAGCCCTAGCGGTTACCTAAAAGCATGAGACGCCCCCATGTTCTCCGATATTTGTGCAGAGGTGCCCTCAAGCCTATTTTCTCTACTATAAATAGGTAGGACGGCGAAGTTTATGGTATGCTCACAAAACACTATAGTCTTTACTAATACTCACTTATACAACTATAACTCATACTTACTCTCACGCCGGAGGTGGTTCGCAAGGTCCAACTCCTGCGCAATCACTTAACGTAGTGTTTTAGTATTTCTTATTCTCTAGTGAAAGACAACCGAGTTGACATGGGACGCTTCAAACTTGACAGGTTGACCCGATTTAATTTTTGAAGGTAGAGTCCCATAATGTTCATGTAAATTTGTAACCGATGATGTGTACTCTCTTCCAATATATAATCATAGTCTTTCTTTTTGATAAAAATAAATAAATAAATAAATAAATAAATCCACCAAACACAACCGAATCTTGTTTCGAGATAGGTTTGGCTGTTTTTGTTCTTTCTTTAAACTTTTTACACTCAAAATGTGTCACGGTTAAAATCTTGTTATTTATTGACTTCCTTTGTTTTACAAGGTTCCTACATTTCAGTTTATCATAGAACAATGGTTAGTTGGTAAGTAATGAGTATGAGATTTTAAAACTTTTATCACATAACAATTAAAGTCACCAACTAACTTTATGACATAAAAATAAAAGTTTACCAATTTATGACAAAAAAATTAAATGTCGCCAACCATATGACATAAAAATTTCTTATGACAAAAGTAGTACTAATGAATTTATTTGTCTCACTTTTGAACTACCAAAATTTATGATCATCCACTCAAAGGATAGTTTTTAGTTTAAGTTTACTTTCTTAAATCTTAGAGTAGAAGTTTGTTTGTTTCATTTTGATTCTAAGGATTTAGTTTGTTTGTTGTACAAGTTCGTATGTTTTGTGTTTCATGTCATGTTAAGATGTTTGGTTTGGGTTATAAAAGCTGTAGACTTGAGCTTAAGTGTTGAGACTATGGTTGGTTAAGTTAGAATTTTGTGAATTTTGTTTTTTTTTTTTAAACTTTTGGTCCAAACTCAAAACAGATGTTTCACTTTTGGTCCGAACCTGAAACTTTTTAAAAAATTAGGCTGAAAGTAAAATACCCGGTAAAAACTACAAGGACCAAAAATGTAGTTAACTCAAAATTTTATTTTGGTGGATTTGAACAAGTGTCCTTTTCTTGAATATAAACGGTAGAGATTTTATATTTCTAGGGTTGATGGACTATAAAATGGATGAGAATTAGGGTGACAATATTTTTCTACCACTCTTTGTAGCCAGGTTTTAACAAGTTCGTTTCTTTTTAACTGTTGTTTTACTTATTTTATTTTAATAATAGCCTTTTATCACTAATTTGTTTCATAGTTTAATCTTTTAAAACCTTTTGTCTTCAAGGTTAGCTTAATAATGTCTTTTTAAGTGCTCGTTTAATAAAAATGATAACTTGATACTTTTAAAGTACTTTCTTTTTTAAGTACTTATTAGCTTATCCAGAGCTTATTAAGTGCTTATTTTGTTTTAAAGTTAAATCATTTTTAAACTAGTTTTATTATTAGTAACTAGTCTAACTCAAGCTTGTAAATGATTCTCCATGGGTTAAACTTTTTCTTTTAAAGGTTCGTGAATGATAATCAAGCTTAAGCTCGTAGTCATACATAAAGACTTGAATGGTCAAGTAGTCCATATGTTACAAGGTTCCTACATTTCGGTTTATCATAGAACAGTGGTCAGTGGGTAAGTAATGAGTATGAAATTTTAAAACTTTACCACATAACAATTAAAGTCACCAACCAACTTTATGACATAAAAATAAAAGTTTACCAACTTTATGACAAAAAAATTAAATGTCACCAACTTTATGACTACCAAAATTTATAATCATCTACCCAAAGGATAGTTTTTAGTTTAAGTTGACTTTCTTAAATCTTAGAGTACAAGTTGGGTTGTTTCATTTTGATTCTAAGGATTTAGTTTGTTTGTTGTACAAGTTGGTATGTTTTGTGTTTTATGTCATGTTAAGATAGCTTAAGTGTTGAGACTATGATTGGTTAAGTTAAAATTTTGTGAGTTGTATATAAAAGTTGAAGATTTGTTTGTTGACATAGCTATTAAATTGTGTTTAATAAATGATGTGTTATCTTGTCAAAGATAATGAAGGTAAAGAAGTTGGATTAATAATTTACGATGTTTCACTTCTGGTCCAAACCTGAAACTTTTTAAAAAATTAGGCTGAAACCCGGTAAAAACTACAAGGACTAGTTAACTCAAAATTATATTTTTGTGGATTTGGACAAGTGTCTTTTTTTGAATAATGGACGGTAGAGATTTTTATATTTCTAGGGTTGATGAACTATAAAATGGATGAGGTATCAAGAATTAGGGTACCAATATTTTTCTGGCCGTCACTTTTGTACTTTGAGTTTTTAACAAATTCGTGTCTTTTTAATTGATGTTTTAATTATTTTATTTTAATAATAGCTTTTTATCACTAATTTGTTGAATAGTTTAATCTTTTAAAACCTTTTGTCTTCAAGGTTAGTTTAATAATGTCTTTTTAAGTGCTCATTTAATAAAAATGATAACTTGATACTTGTAAAGTAGTTTCTTTTTAAGTACTTATTAGCTTATCAAGAGCTTATTAAGTGCTTATTTTTTTGTGTTAAAGTTAAATCATTTTTAAACTAGTTTTATCTAGTTTTCATTAGTTTGAACATATAAAAAAATAGAAAGAAAAAAAAATCATACTTTATTTTTAGAAATCTTTAAAAGTCTTTTTATGTTTGTCATAAATTTTACAAGATTAATTTTTGCTTTTAGTATTTTAAAAATCTAAAAACATTTTAGCATTTTTAGTTTTAAAATAGTTTTTCGTTTTATTTAAAAAAATTGTTAAAGTTATCCAAAAATTATTTTTCGAATTTCTATCATCTCATATAAGCAGTTTTTATAGCTAGGATAAATTTTATAGAATTATTATAATTTCGCTAGTATTTTATGTAGATTTATAGGCAGTTTTAGTTGTAAAATTGTTAAAATAATTTCGTCACCTAAATATTCTTTTTTATTTTACAAAAAATATTTTTTTATTAAGTTTAAGTTCGATTGAATTTTTGGAGTTTATTTTGAAGGTTTTGTATTTATTTAAATTTTTACATAGTTGCTAAAAGTTTACCTCTTTAGTTTTATAAATCTATATTTGCTAAAGCATTTATAAATCTTAAACCTTAATAACTCAAGCTTAGTTTACATGTAAACATTTTTTTGAATATGAACGGTAGAGATTTTTATATTTCTAAGGTTGATGAGCCGTCAGTTTTTTTGAATATGAACGGTAGACATTTTTTTGAATATGAACGGTAGAGATTTTTTTGAACGGTAGAGATTTTAACAAATTCATTTCTTTTTTTTTCTGAGTAGCACTCTTTCCTTCCACCCTTATCATCCCCTACACTCCATTTCCAACAGTTCCAATGGCTACACTCATCTCAATAAACCCTATTTTAAAACCATCATCATTCATCAATTCAATAAAACCCATTATTTTAAAAACTCAAAACAAAAAGCTGCAGTAGTGAACCAAGAGAGACTATTATTATATATGTTACAGGGATGTGATTATAATCATTGGTTGATTGTTATGGAGTTTCCTAAACACCCTGCTCCTCCTGCTAATAGGGAACAAATGCTTTTTTTAATTTCTAGATTTTCTACCATATGCTTGCTTGTCCTTATAAGCACAAGCATATAAGTAGCTTAATAATGACCTGTTCGTGTTTGGATTCGCTTATTTCTCATTTTAAGGATTTTAGGGTCTATTCGACTATTAACATATATATGCAAGTCCCAACCCTTATTGAAAAGCTTCTTTTACTCAATAATAAGATGATAAGTAGAAAGTTTAACCAGCCTTGCATAAGCATTGAAAACACTATCTAAAAGTCTACTTTCTGGTTCAAACTTCTATAACTGGAGTTCAAGTTTGTAACTTTCAATATGATATACTACATGTTTACAATATTCATAGCAGGACAAATATCATTAACTTAGGACAACGTTTTCACTCCAAGTCGAATCACAATAAGCGATAAAATCGTATCCCCGATAACTGATAATAATTGCTTTTGTACAAGAATCAGCTAAATGTTCCGTGTCATTTCATGTATAAAATACTGAAGTTCCTTGTTAGTCAAACACAGCGATACAACCTTACATATACATAGGAAAGTTCCCACAACGACGCAAGAAAGTAAAATAGGACCAATAAGACAGACAAACACCGTTAAAAAGTATACCCAGAACACTTATTACTAGACCCTCCCCCTACTATATGGTTTAAGATCAGACCATGCAACATACTCACACTAGAACACGACTTTTCTTACAAAAGCACACATTTTCGTAGAACCGTAGGGTATAATGTGGTCATCCAGCCACTTTACTGCTATATCCTTGAGATCTTCCATTATACAAGTCGGATCTAGTATTTGCCACTCCGGCTTTCATTTGTAGTGGTGGATGCACCTGCTTGGGTGCACCAACTCTTCCTGTGCTAAGTGTCATATTTCCCAACTTTTCAGTTGTGTCGCCAACGCCTCTCCCCTTCCCCATGTACATTCCTCCTGACAAGTTACCATGGTCAATAAATTATTACAAGTACTAATAATCTGGTTAAGCCGAACACACTTTTTATACAAATATCTCGAACTCTTTGCAACTACTTGGTGTGTAAACATGATACTTTTTTATGCGTGAACATGATAAATAGGATGGTATCATTTCTATAAATAATCTAACGCTTAGAACAAATGACATGATGATGAATAAATGTCTTACTTGGACTGTTTTTGATGGGTGGTTGGTATTTTGGTTGCCTGGCAGTATTCTTATTTGCATTTGCTCCATCCTGAAACCAAGGGACAAAACGTTATAATCCACAAAATACCGACATAAAATATATACTCGGGTAGTAAATGCAAATCCCACACACCTGTCGATTCATTTCCAATCTACGTTGAACGACTGTAATAAATTTCAAGCGAAGGTGAGAAAGACAAAGAGCAACTAAATCTTTATTATCTGGAGAAAGACGATATTCATATGAAAATATATACCTGAATTTAGTGATGAATGCATTTTGGCAGATGTAATAATGGTGCCAGCTGGCTTTGAGTTGGGCAAAGTCCCGGGTAACTTCTTGGCACATTTCTGCTCCACAACCTTCCTCTCGCTTATTCCAGCTGCAAGATCTTAATAAATTACTTCATCGTTCAGCAGAACATTATAAAATAAAGTATCAAGGGAATCAACAAACCAGGTGGAGGCGTCCTAGCAATGGTAGATTTAGGGCGAAGAGAAGGTGCAACACAGTAGCAACTCTGCAGAATTGCAAAAGAACATAATAATCTAACCATTCCTGAGTATAAAAAATGGATACGAGCATTATATTTTTAACGTTCCTACCTGGAAGAAAGGATGCTGAAGAACTTCAGATGTTGTTGGCCTCTTACACGGATCCCATGAACAAAGTAACTACATAGCAGGACAAATATCATTAACTCTTAGTTCCCGATACAAGTTGTACGTGAAAACTTGATGTGGTGGTAAATAACGAAAACAATGCTTACTGCAATTAGATTGACTGCATCCTTGCTTGCAGATGGTACCAGCGCAGAAAGCTTTACACCAGCAAGCTGAAAAATTACATATCACAAAACTAGTGGTCAGTCACAAGTCACAACATGAATGAAACATGGACAATCTAAGTGCCATAAAATCATTGTTTACAGATAAAATTATCACAGATATAATCTCAAAAACAAATAGAAATCGACAAATTCCATTCAGCTGATAAGAAATAGTTATGGTGACAAAGAGAAGCCAACCTCTGGAAACTGATAATTGATACCACGTGCAAGCTCAAGTCCCTCAGCCCATGAGCTTTTTGTTGGACTGCCTCTCACAAAGTGTATATTAATGCTTACAACCTTCTAAAAATGTAGATTGTTATTGTATTCATACTTCTTTTAGGGTAATCGTATAGAAAGTGTTGCATGTATCTTAGAAAATGGACAAAAGAGTGTTTGCCGGGTGATTTCGATATCAATTTAACTTTTCACAGGGATGGTTTCCTCGGATCTAAAGTGATGGTGATTCAAACCAGCTTCCAACTATCGCCATTGTCGCATCATATGATACATTTGGTGCAGCTCCGGTAGTTTACCCATCTTACCCTTTCAATTACTTCCTAAACGATGGACTTGTACTGAATTTTGTCTTTCATTCTCTGTTATAGGCATTATCTGTTGGAAGTGATAGCAATGGCAGTGATGTTGTGGCACTTCTTGAAATTGCTAGTTTATTTTCTCTCTTATATTCCAACCCTAACACAAGAGGAAGGTACAATATTCTCTTTGGGTGACATCGGGAGGGCCTTATAACTACAACGGAACTCAGAAGGTGTGTTCCTCTTAACTCTTATATTTCTGAAGTTGGTCACTCAGTATGCTTTATATTTTGTGCAGTGGCTTAGAAGTTTTGATCAACGTTTGCGAGAAAGTATTGATTATGCTATATGTCTGAATAGTCTTGGCTCAGGGGAAAACGGGTTATGGCTTCATGTTTCCAAACCTCGATAGAATGCGTATGTAAAGCAAATCTTTGAGGTTAGTGATTGAAACATGATAAGAGACACTAGAGGTGACCAGAATGGGCAGATTGGGCGTAATTCGTTTAGGTTTTACTATGTTTCAATATCGTCTGGGACGGGTTGGGTTCACCAACAAACACTTTTTGTCCAGGCTCCCATTTGTAATATAAGTTAATTACTATGATTGCAGAAACAATGTCATTTCTGCAATAATTCTTAATTTTTGAACCATTAATGCGTTAGGAGGTTGTATGCAACAAACATAAATTTTGGGCTACTTTTAACCCGGTTGACCTGTTCCTCAAAAGCTAACGTTGACTTGACCTGTGCTAGATAAAACAACCCAAATCATCTCATTGAAAGCCACCTCTATATTAGTCTTTGAACAGGGTCTTGATGATCTGATTAGTCTTTTCCGTCGCCCGCCATCACGCAAAGTCAAATCATTTTGATGATGTGATTGTTCCACACAACCTTTGTTGTTAATGCAGAAGAGATTAGACGTGCTCATCATGAACCATGATGGTCTCGTGTAGCTTCACATGTAGTTACCTTATAATCAGAAGATTTTGGTTATGTGTACATGTAACCTCTATAATCTTTTCCAGGCAATTTTATTTAGAAAATTTGTTCTTTGATAATCGAAAATGTCAGACAATATACTCCGGATCTCAGTTCATGACATCGTGCAACATAAAACTCGAATTCAACAAAGTAGACTGTCATGATTTTTTTCACAATAGTGTAGCCTAATAATATATAGATTAGGCAAGGTGTACAAGCTTAACTTGTGTTGAAGTTGTAAAAAAAGTAGACGCAATGCTGCACATCCTCTCAGAATTTTAGTTAGTCACGACCAATACCGGAACAATCAGGTAACCATGAGTTTGACTATGTTATCGTGTCGGACTTAAAAGTATCATGTTGAACATTTGATGAATGTTTGTCTTAATTATATTCTAAAACACGTAATCAATATGCTTTATTTTTTGTGTAGTGGCTTAGAAGTTTTGATCAACGTTTGCGAGAAAGTATTGATTATGCTATCTGCCTGAATAGTCTTGGCTCAGGGGAAAACGGGTTATGGCTTCATGTTTCCAAACCTCCAGAGAATGCGTATGTAAAGCAAATCTTTGAGGTAAGTGATTGAAACACGATAAGAAACAATAAAGGTGATAAAATGGGCAGATTGGGCATAACTCGTTTAGTTTTTACTATGATTCAAAATGGTCTGGGTCTGGTTGGGTTCACCAAGAAACACTTTTTTTGTCCAGGCTCCCATTTGTAATATAAGTTATTTTATGTGTTATTTAGGATTGCAGAAACAATATCATTTCTGCAATAATTATGAATTTTTGAATAATTGATTTTGGGCTACTTTCAACCCGGTTGACCTGTTCCTCAAACGTTGACTTGACCCTTGCGAGATAAAAAACAACCCAAATCAAACTCATTTAAAAATTGAGCTGAAAGTGAAATGAAATACCCGGTAAACTACAAGTAGTTAACTCAAAATTTTATTTTGGTGGATTTGGACAAGTGTTTTTATATTTCTAGGGTTGATGGACTATAAAATGGATGAGGTATCAAGAATTAGGGTACCATATTTTTCTAGCCGTCACTTTTGTTTTTAACAAATTCGTTTCTGTCAGTCATAAATTTAGAGATTTCTTTTTATGAAATTAACTCCATACAAGGTTTTTGCAGTTTTTTGTATTAGTTTAAAAAATAGCTTAACTTTTTGAAAATTTATATTTCGAATTTCTGAAAGTGAAAGTGAAATACCCGGTAAACTACAAGTAGTTAGCTCAAAATTTTATTTTGGTGGATTTAGAAAAGTGTCCTTGTCTTGATGGACTATAAAATGGATGAGTTATCAAGAATTAGGGTACCATATTTTTCTATCACTCTTTGTAGTAGCTGTCACTTTTGTTTTTAACAAATTCGTGTTTTTTAACTGTTGTTTTACTTATTTTATTTTAATAATATCTTTTTTATCACTAATTTGTTTCATAGTTTAATATTTTAAAATCTTTTATCTTCAAGGTTAGCTTAATAATGTCTTTTTAAGTGCTCGTTTAATAAAAATGATAACTTGATACATGTTCACATCCACTAACCTTATCACGTGTCTTCTTCGGGTGCTTATGACACAATCTTGATTCCAAAGGCAGATTTCTCTTTAGTACGTGATATAATATATCATCTTCATGGCATAAAGCTACATAAAAATAATCAAATTAGAGAAAACATAATTTTGGTCAAGGGACCAAACCCGATATAAGTCGCAACCATAGGAAGATGATCCATTAAAAAAAAGTTTAGGGACCATTTGCGTTAAACGTGACAGACCACAAAGAGCATTTATGAAATTAACTCTAACGTAAATTTGGACCAAACCCAAAACAGATGTTTCACTTTTGGTCCAAAACCTGAAACTTTTAAAATTTTAGGCTGAAAGTGAATACCCCAAGAACTACAAGTAGTTAACTCAAATTTTATTTTGGTGGATTTGGACAAGTGTCCTTTTCTTGAATATGGACGGTAAAGATTTTTATATTTCTAGGGTTGATGGACTATAAATGGATGAAGTATCAAGAATTAGGGTACTAATATTTTTCTAGCCGTGAGTTTTTAACAAATTCGTTTATTTTTAATTGTTGTTTTACTCATTTTATTTTAATAATAGCTTTTTATCACTAATGTTTGCATGATCTCATAGTTTAATCTTTTAAAACCTTTTGTCTTTAGGTTAGCTTAATAATGTGTTTGATAATCGAATGTCAGACTATATATGCTACGGATCTCATTTCATGACATCGTACAACATAAACCTCGAATTCAGCAAAGTAGACTATCATGATTTTTTCACAATAGTGTATGTAGCCTAATAATATATTCGGCAAGGTGAGCTACTTGTACAAGCTTATCTGTTTATGTGGTCATAAGGGTACTGGCAACGCTTGCGGTATGCCTTTCGGTTTGATCCATGCCGAGCGGCATTGGTATTGCCTCCAATTCGGCATCAAGCGGCATGGTCCTTTGGTTTGTAGAATCGGTATCTTATACCGAATTGGTATGAACGAAATGTGAACGTTGGGACATTAAATGGGGTAGCATGGTTGAGGTATAATTATAAAAATAGTTGAGGTATGGGTTAGACATGGTTGCCACTAAAAATCTATTGTTAGGTATGAGATTGGTATGAGATGAGATGGAAGGATATTATTGGTGGGTGATTAGGCATGAAAAAAAGGCTTCGGCATGGTTGCCAAAACTGGTGAATGTATACATACAATCTTATAAAGTACGTACGTATGATTCAATATCTCTTGTAGAAGACTATACACGTGATAATTGGAACCTCCTAGTCTTGTTTTCATTGAACCCGCCTCTTCTTCCTTTTTTCTTTTATTGCTTGGAGAGGTAAAAGTCCTGGGTGGAATTTGAACTTGTGACTCCCCCCAAGCCCTTAAGGAATCTTGGTGGCTAGCTTAGTTGGTCATCACAATTGTATAATAAAAATCATTATCATTAGTTAAAGAGTTGAAATACATCACATGAAATTCTTGGTATATGTATTAAATTTATTATCAAAAAAATAAAAAACAAAATACATAATTCATCGATAAAATTTATTTTCAAGATAACCAATGCACATGTCTGCTAGTATAGACAAGCAATGAATGGCAAGGGTGTGTTTCTTTTTCAATATAGACTAAGGTAGTGTTTGATAACAACTTAATGTGTCTTAATTGAAAAATAGGTATGTTAATTAAGTCATCAAATGGATGTTTGTTTAGTGCTCAAAACTAACATGTGACCTTCTAGAAAAAGCCAAAGAGATGTGGGTCTACAAATTAAGTCCATCCCTTTTATCATAATTTTACATGTTTACCCTCCCACTTCTTAACTTTATTTCAAATAAAAGGGTATAACAATATTTTTTTACTAATTCAGACACTTTATTCAGCACGCAAAACAACCAACCATTTATTCATTTACAAACAGACATCATATATCTAGACAGACACTTTAATTTAACAGGACTTAATAAAAAAACTAAACAAACAAGCCCTAAGAGACTTATAAATATATGTGGGGTCCATATCTATATGAGCAGCTTATTGGTGAGGAGTTAACATTTCATGCCTTGGAGATATAAAGAAAGTAAAAGAAATTAGCGTGTCCGATTTAAAAAATATACTCCCTCCGTCCCATTTTTATTGTCCAGTTTGACTTTGACCAGTCTTTCTTGTTCAACTTTGACCATTAATATATTTATTTGTGTTATATAATACTTGATGAAAATTATACCAACTGAAAATACATTTAAAACCCAATACACTCATATATTTTTCATCAAATATTATATAACACAAACAAAAATAATTATGGTCAAAGTTGAAGAAGGAAGACTAAAAAAGTCAATAGTGGACAATAATTTTGGGACGGAGGGAGTATAAATTACTGTAATTATTTGTAAAAAGAAGTGAATTTATAGAAGCTAGCACATTGCACATACCCACTTAATAACCTAAAGTGAGCTACATAAGAGGAGCCTAATGGGCTAAGTAAGAAAAGAAAAGAGGCCCAATTAGTCATCATCTCAATTAAAATGTGATTTTTTATGGCGCCAAATTAAAACCTCTGACTCTGAGGTAGGTAGGTGGACTTAATTTTGTGACTCACCTGATGGATCGATCGATATTTGAATTACTAGTAGTTATGAATTGTGATTTTTATATAATTTGTTTGTTTGTTGTGGTTAATGATTACTATATTAAATGATGGATCGAGATTTGATAAGTTGCTCTCCAACTGTTTGATAAAATGCTAAACTTATATATTTTTGGGCTAATAGTTAAAAAAAGTACTAAACTTGCCACCCTTTCTTCTTCAGGGTAGCGAACAAAAATTTTTGCTTCCGTGGGTAATTTACTTTCAAATTCATCCTCTTTAGCGTATTTTGAAAAAAAGTAGGACATTTTTGCCCCTCTTACCCACAAGAGCAAATGATGGCAAGTATGATACTTTTTTTTTTATCATTTGCCCTAGTTTTTATTATGTTAAATTTTAGATATGTATTAAGATAATTTATTTAATGATTTATAATTGTGTTAAATCTATGATAAAAATGTTTTGTTTTATCACTTGCCCTAATTCACTTCAAGTTGTTTAACGCTTCAAGCGTTAAACCGAATTAGGTTTAACGCTTCCGCTAAATTAGGAGGAATTATATCACAACCTGAAGTACTTGCATATAAATTTATGTTCGTCACTTGTTGAAGCATAGACTAGAGAGTATACTATGACTAGATTAAGGGTGTGTTTGTTTGATTAAGATGTTACACATCTGAATCTGACTACCGCATCTGAATCTGACTACCACATCTTACTAATAAGAGGTAGCTATAATGTCTGAATCTGAATGAAAAAGTGTTGTTTGTTTTTTATAATTGTCCGAATGATTTTAATTTTCCCTTTTTTAAGTATATATTAAATTATTACAAATACGATTAATAAGTAAATAGTGTAAACTTAAAACAAAACATTTTTATCATAGATTTAACATAATTATAAATCATTAAATAAATTATCTTAATACATATCCAAAATTTAACAAAATAAAAACTAGGGCAAATGATTAAAAAAAAAAAGTATCATACTTGCCTTCATTTGCTCTTGTGGGTAAGAGGGGCAAAAATGTCCTACTTTTTTGCAAAATACCCTAAAGAGGATGAATTTGAAAGTAAATTACCCACGGAAGCAAAAAATTTTGTTCGCTACCCTAAAAAGGAAAGAGTGGCAAGTATAGTACTTTTTTTAACTATTAGCCCTATATTTTTTGTTGCAGATTTGGAACAAGTAACTAACAACTTACTGAGATGTCAACCTCCTCTTCCTCTGGTTAGTTGTTGATTTAGAGCTCTATTTGTGTGTTAAGATACTCCTAAGACTCAAATGTATCTGTTTCGCGTCATTCATTTTTACTATTGCAAGCGGATGATGATGATACTTTTTGTTATTATGATACCCACCATTATTTCACTATAGACTTTATAGTATATAATATGCTACACTAGTAGACTAGTAGTAAGATTGGATATGTCTTGCTGTCGCCCAAAATCCACTTATTATCGTCTAGTATAACTTATCTGCTTATATCTATAAGCTGCTTAACTGTTGCAGGATGCTTTCGTTCTTTTTGTGTGTTAAGATACTCGACTCAAATTTATCTGTTTCACGTCATTAATTTTTACTATTGCAAGTGGTTTAGCGGATGATGATACTTTTTTGTTATGATACCGACCATTTGACTCTAGAGTTTATAGTATATAATATGCTACAGTAGTAGACTAGTAATGAGATTGGATATGTCTTGATATCTGTTTGCTTGCAGCCCAAAATCCACTTACTATCGTCTAGTATAAGTTATCTGCTGATATCTATAATAAGCTAGATGAAGAAATGCAGATATTGATTGTTTCACACATTAAGCTGCTTAACTGTTGCAGGATGCTTTCGTTCTTTCTATCTTTCACTTTTTTTAAATTCACCTTCATTATTCATCCTGTCTTGCAGAAATGGAACATCCAAAAATTAAGTTTGAAGATACATTGAGGCGATTGGCAATGCAAGTTGAACAACAAAACTTGGTGGTTAGTGTAACTCAGATTATCATCATCATATGACAACTTCCGTTTCATCACTTGTCGTTTTAACTACTATTCAATTTCACAGTCTAAGACCATGCCGAGTGTCGAGGATATCTTAGATGATCATAACAAGTCTGATAAGCTTCTTAAGAACGCAACGGATAATGCCGAGTGTCGAGGATATATGTATTTCCGTTTGATCACTTGTCGTATATTAATTTTAACCACTAGCTTATTAAATTTCACAGTCTAAGATCATGCCGACAATTACTTCAATCGAGGATTTCTTGCAAGAATTTCATGAGGTCTCATTGGATACAATTAACGAGAGGACTAAGAGCAATATTGCGAAGCTGAAGCTTAAGAACAAGGAGGAAAAGTCTTACGTACAGGAGATGAATGACAAAGTAAAGGGTCAGCTTGAGAGGTGTCATGAGGAAAGAATGACTGTGATTAAGAAGCTTCCAGAAAGGATTGTTTCTTTGCTTAAGTACGATCCCAATGGTCTATATCATGCGGTAATGGAGAACGAAAGCGCTAATCATAGGATCTTAAGAGAGGAAATAGCGGCCGAAACCGGCAGGTTGGTGTATCTTTTTTGTTTCGAAACTTTGCAAGATGCTATTGATTGAGGTTTATGTTTGGGTCACTTTCGGGTCTCATTGATATGTACTAGTTTCTGTCTTGTAGGACGGAAGATGAAAACAACCAAAGGCATAGGAGGTTTCAAGCGTTTTTTAGGCATGTGTCGACTGAGGCAGATGTGGTTAGCGTAAGTCAACTGTTTACTAACATACGTGCATTTTGCAGTTTAAACTATTTGCACTTGCAAACTTGTTTAAGTTTTTTATTTCACAGGAGTGCCGTTATCATTTAAGGACTAGAAAGAGAATCAAGTCACCGGAGGATCTCTTGGTAGAAGATCATGAGAGACTTATGGCTATTTGGGACAAGTCTCACAAGGAAAGCATGTCTTACGCTAGGAAAAAGGGCAACGTTTTCCTACAAATGGTAACTGTAATGGCACATGAGGACATAAAGGCTATGCTTAAGAGGGATCACGAGGAAAGACTGTCAATGATTCAGAAGCTGCCGAAGATAATTCGTTCTAAGCTTGAGAACAGGGTCGAGCGTCTCAGACTGGCGATATATGAGGACATATTTGCTCATATTAAGACGCATGGCGAGGAAATATTAGTTAAGAGTGAGAAGATGCTAGAGGCAGAATGTGCACGCAGAAGGCGTGTGTATTAACTTGGAGCCACCCCCAAATTCACAAGGTTTGATGAGTGTGTTTGTGGAAACTTGTTTCCTGGCTTTTGCTTACTCACTTTTTGGTATGATGTATATTTTGTGAATTGGTAGATATGGTTCTATGGACACGTGTGATATGGTTTTAAGAACATATGTGCATACAAGTTAGAAATTGGGAGTTGTGCACTTTTGACAGACACTTTTTGGCTTCGATTTCACTTGGGGTCAGAATTAGTTGCAAATGTGAGCTTTTGTTTGTCAACACTATAGTGCATAAGTTAAGGTAATTGTCTCTTTAAATATTTTGAATGTGCAAAAGCAAATCACGCACTGCATTTTAAAATGCTTAGGAGTTAGGTTGAGGGAGAATTAATTCCCTGGATATGTCTGTCTGATAAAGGTTGAAGGACGTCCCCTTAACTGTAGTATAAGCGCACAAGCAGGGAATGGCTCTTTTCAGTTTTACGTGTATCTGTACATGCTAGACACTTGGACAGTACTGAGACCTGTTTCTGAATGCAAAACTATTTGTCCTTTGTTTTGGGCATTTGACTAGTTTTAGCGCACAGTCATGGTCACGTAATTCTTGTTACTTCTGAAATGACACAAGTATGTTCACTTAAAGGAGGCTTTTTATGCATCATAGGGGCTTCGACTTGCATGTGTTTTGTGACAGGTAATCTCAAGTAGGATTTTATGAGGATTGATATAAAGGTCGTTGTAGAAACTGGGTTTGACGAGCATTATGTTACTGTGGTAATATCAATGCTTGCTTATCCGTTAGGTACTTTCATTAGTTACGATTATATAGGGGAAATGAGAGATACATAGTGACTTTCGTTAGGATTGGTTTCGTTTACGTATTCAGGTGTATGTGGGTAGAGCTATAAAAATGTAAGAAAGTAACCGAAAACATATAAAACGGTTAAAAACGTATAAAAACGTGTGAAAACGTAAGAAAGACGGGCGAAAACATATAAAAACGAACGAAAACGTATAAAAATGGGCGAAAACTTATAAAACGACGAAAACGTATAAAAATTGACGAAAACGGATAAAAATGTTTGAAAACGGACGAAAACATATAAAAACGGACAAAAGCATATGAAATGTAAGAAAATTGGTGAAAACGTATAAAAACGTATGAAAACGTATAAAAACATATTAAAACGTATGGAAAAGGGCGAAATGTATAAACGGACGAAAAACGTATAAAAATAGATGAAAACGGATAAAAACTGATGAAACGTATAAAAATGGATGAAAACATATAATAACGGATGAAAACACATAAAACGGATGAAAACGTATAAGAACGGAAGAAAACATATAAAAACGAACGAAAACGTATGAAAACGCATAAAACAGATGAAATCGTAGGAAAACGTATAAAAATGGACGAAAACATATAAAAACGGACGAAAACGTATAAAAATGAATGAAAATGCATAAAAACGGATGAAAACGTATAAAGATGGACCAAACGTATAAAAACGTAAGAAAACGGGCGGAAAACGTGTAAAACGGATAAAAACGTATGAAAATGTATGAAAACGTATAAAAACGGATAAAAACGTAAAACAAATTTGACGAAAACGTAAGAAAAATGAACGTAAACGTATAAAAATGGACAAAAACATACAAAAACTGACGAAAACGTATAAAATCGAACGAAAACGAATACAAGTGAGTCGTGTTTTATTGTATAATCGAGTATAACTTGGGTCGCGTTTTACATATTTTGAGTTAAATGAGTCGCGTTTTTAAAAATATTTGTCGCGTAGAATGTCGTGAAAATACACGTGTAGGGTCAGAAATTTGTTTTCAAATGAATCTAATGGATGAAAATGAAAAGTTTATTTTTGTAAAAAAATTATGCGACGTTCAATTTCTTAAAAAGGTACTCTTTATGGTCCGTTTAAGAAATTTTCTCTTTTTATTTATTTATTTTTAATAGAGTAAATTACATAAATGGTTCTTGTGGTTTGTCGAAAATTTCACCTACCGTCCCTCAAACTTAAAAGTTGCATAAATTGTCCTTATTGCTGCCAAAAAATAACATGAATGGTCCTTTTGAGGGATGGTAGGTGAAATTTTTGCCAAATCACAGAGATGATTTATGCAACTTTTATGCCTTAAAAGGACCATTTATGTTATTCTTTGACAGCGATAGGGACTATTTATGCAACTTTTAAGTTTAAGGGACTGTAGGTGAAATTTTCGCCAAACCACAAGGACCGTTTATGTAATTAAGAAAGATTATTGTTAATAAGGTAACATTTGATTTTAAGAGATTACTAGACGAGTACCCGCGCCTGGCGGTAGCGGTTCCTAGCGGTTGACAGTTAACGATATGCCATATTGTGTCAAGTATTCCATTTAACATTCAAAATAGAACGTGAAAAGATCAAAATATAACCGCAAACGTTTGTAACATTCCATATTGAGATAATTTAAAATCGAACACATACTTATTGAGATAATTCAATTGTACGTATATAGGAAAAACCAACCTCAAAATCATCAACATTCTTTTTATCTGTCATTTTCATTTATTTTCACGACTTTAATACACATGGTTTACTTATACAATGGGTTGTTTATTAATTTGTTCATATTTCTGTAAGTCAATTTGTAAGTAACCAGACGTATGTAGTAAAAATTTCAAAGTTAACAAAGATAAGTTTTCCACATTCCAATGTTGACCATTTTTGTATTTAATGTAGTAAAGATAAAAGATTTATATATACTAATTATAATAAATGAATACACTTGTCTTATATTACTTATTTTAAGATTTCTATATATAGAATTTTAAGCAAATACAATATTGAAAGCATTATTTACAAGTATCTAAAGCACATATAAAACTAAAAACACAATACTCATATATTACAAATAATACACTATTAAAAACACTTTTTCATTCAAAAATACATGTGAAAAACATAATTTACAAGTAGTTGAAGCACAAATAAAACAAAAAAACACTATTTACCATTCCGAAAAATAAATTTACTTTTAGCTACTGTATGTGTTTTTAAAGTAGTGCAGTACTTAGCTTGGTTTAAGGTAGTCAAATTCAACTTAAGTATCAGTAAGATAGATTTACTGTACTAGTATACGTAGTAGTAGTTATGAATTGTGATTTTTCTATACAGACAGTAATTTGTTTGTTGTGGTTAAAGTTAGGTTTTTTGAAAAATTATTATTAACTCACCTGCTCGATCCATCTTTGAATTTATTATTATTAAGTTATAAAAACCACTAGTATACCCCCTTGATAATATCACTACAACTTATAACTTGCTCTCCAACTGTTTGATAAAATGCTTCTTGTTGCTGTTGTATTGATAAAATGCTTCTTCTTACTAGTATTTTTTTTGTTGCAGATTGGGAACATCATCTAAACCAAACCAAACCACTTTTTACTCAAGGAACAACTCCGCCTTTGGTTTGGTTAGTCGTCAACTTTCAATTTGCCCCAAATGCTTCATTAGTTTTGTTGTTACTGCTGCGTCTACATAAAAACTAACTATGCGCCTCACACTTGCTCAACTGCATATAGATAGCCTTGTAACGATGGTCGACTCACTTGTGTTCTTGAAATCATATCCTACCACTAGGATCTGCGTAACTTGACATGTTTAGCTATCTCGAGTTTTGGTAATACAAAATTATGACACACTTGTTTCATAACTCATATTAGACATATGAATTCACAAATTCTGAGATACTTACTCATACTAGCTAGGTGCATCTTTTTGCATATCATAGCCCATACGAGTCATCACTTTCTTCATTTAACTAGTTGTATTCCTCTACTTTCATTTGCTACTTATTTGGTTACAATTGACTAGGCTTCTTTCTAGGGAATTCATCATCTGACTAATATTAGTCATTAGACGACGTTAAGTTAGCAAACCAAATTGGTGGGTAGCTGCCTGCCTGCTACTGGGTTCTCATAATGAATTTTATACCCCTATCTTGTAACTTGTAAGAACTAGTTGGGCACATAATAGGCGCTGAGTCTTAATTTACCATGAGAGGGATTAGTTCTGCAATTTTTCATAGTTTTGACAGACATATGGTAAGTGGGGTTTTGTTACAGATTAAATTTCTCAAGGAAGGAACGCCCCATTTTGTAATACAACGATGCCTCAATCCTTCTTAAAGGAAGTTCTAGAAACAAGTGTTCTGTATCATGTGCAGACCTGAACAAAATTTTGTTACACAGGGGAAACAGAAAAAGAGAATGAAAGCAAGTTTTCAAATAAAAGTAGTCCCATCGGAAAAGTAACTTATGGATAGAATAAACAATGAGTCTATGCCTAAGACCAATCTTATTATGTAGTTTATTTTCAGCTGAATGTTATTTGATACATTTTAACCAACAGGCGTGAATTGGTCTAAAAACTCATCCTTGGATTAAGTACTTATCATGATAAGTGTCTAGCAAAATGGATTTAAATTCATCAAAACAACATGTGCATTTAATTTATCTTGCATCAAAATGGCTTAATAAGACTCAACAGCTTACTACATTGATCTCCACGCGCAGACTCATTCTTACTCATGCTAAACGTATATCATCATCATCATCATAGCTTCTTCATCTTGTTTAGTTGTTGTATTGATTTTTATTATTTTGTTGATAAAATGCAGATTTGGAAGGTGATCTAAACCAAACAACTTATTGAGATGCAGCGCCACTACCGAACAAGATCAACAACAGGAACCTCCTCTGGTTAGTCGTCTAACTCAGCTCTTTATGAGAATTCACTTGTCATCTTTATTTTTCTTTAAACCTATTTGCTGATGCTGTTAAATTTTACACTAAAAAGCTTTTGTGAATTGTGCATTATCACTACTGTCGTCTTGATTTTTATACGTTTTCTGATTTCTGTTACTGCATGGCGTCATTATCGCGCTTAATTCTGTGCTTCATGTTTTGATGATTTAGAGCTCTTTTTGTGTATTAAGATACGGCTCCGTTTTGTGTGATTAATTTTTATGAGATTATGTTGACGATGATCTCAGTTTTGCGTGTCATAGTTATTGCTAGCTTTCTAACGTAAACACACTTGTTACTCTTTTTGATTTGCGTATCAGCAGCAATAGTTGATTACTCAAACACTATAAGCCGATGATTTATCACTTTGAAATGCTCAATTAGTAACTCATAATATTCCAAGTATTTTATTCATCCAAATGTTGTATCAGGCATCATTGTTTTTCTTACATTTATTTATACAATAAACCTATATTTTTGCAGCAATGATGGAAGCCAAACGTATAGCTAATGATGATTTGGATGCATTCAACAACATCCCTTCATCCATCATAGAACATATCCTATCTCTTGTGCCGATCAAAGATGCAGTGAGGACGAGTATCCTTTCCAGGAATTGGAGGTACCTTTGGACCAAAATTCCTGAACTTGTGTTTGATTTGGAGGATATGGTTTATGAAGATGAGTTGGAAGAGCAATTGTTTGGAGATTGGTCAAGTGAAACAAAAGAGTTGATGATGAGGTGTAAGCAATTCTTTGCTATACACCAAGTTCTATGCATGCATCGAGGTCCAATCCTTGACTTTACCTTTGCAATGGTGGAGCCGGATGATGAGACATGTATTGAAATCGAACAAATAATACTTCATTTGGCGAGGACCAACAACAATGTTAAGAAATTCAGATTGGAAGTTACAACTAAGGATGAAGGTGATTACAGCAACTATGAGTTACCCAGATCCATCTTCTTGTTGCGTAATCTGACAGACCTCCATATAGAATGCTGTATTTTAGACGTTGTTCCAACATTAGCCAGATTTGGTAGCCTTACCAGCTTATTCTTTCGGAGTGGTTGCTTCTCAGGAAAACCGCTTTTACATCTCTTAGCCAATTGTCCACTACTCAAGAAACTCGAATTGGTAACTTCTTTTTTACACAATAATTATCATTAACATGGGTTTTCATTACCTATCTGACTATCATAAGCTGCTGTCTGTAGCTGTTAGAGTCGACCAGTAATAGTAGTTCTATCAACATTATTGAGCTATTCAAGTGCTTACCTGTGATTGAAGATCTGTCTATTTGTCAATTTATAGTCGAGGTAATATTTGTTGGGATATAATCTTACTATGATGAATGAAACACAGGTATGAATATAACTTTGTTGTTTATACTTGCAGATTTTCGTTCATTACAATCTTACAATACATCGACCCTATATATAGTTTTCTAACCGACATTTGTGAAGCGACATATTGCTTCAACCGTTTCTATATAACCGCTATTCGGTTTTCAACTTACAAACTAACATGTTCGGCCCTTAGGCTTTGCGCTTATTACATACTTGACTCTAATACATACTATACTTTCTAATTTGACCCATTTAACCCAAAGGTTTAGGTTAACTATCAACACTCCCCCTTAAACTAAACTTTGGTTTAAGGCAGGTCTTCAACTTGCTTTTATCTTGCTCTTCACAGCAGCGTTGGTTCATCGTCGCTTTGATAAATGAGATGTGCTTCTTGCTTCTTGTCTTTATCCTTCCATTTGGTGCATTCGTATGCAAAGTGACCAAGTTCACCACATTCATAGCATCTCATTTCTTTCTTGCTTTGTTCTCGACTTGTACCTCTTCCACGTCCTTTTTCTTCTTTACTAAAGTTTCTTCCTCGTCCTTTACCACGGCCTTGATTACTTGAACTTGCCATTAGAAGTTTGTTATGATAATCTTCTTGCGGTTCATCTTGACTCTTGAGGCGTTCTTCATAAGCAGTTAGTCTTCCAACAGCTTCTTCAAACGTCATTTTGTCAATTTCTGAATATTGCTCGATGGATGCCACAATTGGTAGAAACTTCTTTGGAACGGAGTTCAGCAACTTTCCTACTAATACTTTGTCTTTAAGATTAGAACCAAGACTTTTACACTTGCCTCTTATGCTTCCTAATTTTCCCGCAAAGTCATTCACGGTTTCATCGGTCTTCATTTTAAGGTCTCTAATTGGCGCTTCTCAAAGTTTGAAGGCGTGCTTTCTGAACTCGGTCTGCTCCATATAACGAGACTTTAATTGATTCTCATACTTCCTTCGCAGTCTCGTACTGTGCAACTTGCATTAGAACATCTTCCGGCAATGTTGTGAGGATCATTGCTTTTGATGTATGCATCTTTCTTTCATCTACTTTTTCTGCATCTTCAAGCGTTTCCCAAAGACCATATGCCTTCAATACTGTCTCCATCATAATTGCCCATGTTGTGTAGTTTGTTTCAGTAAGTTTCGGACATTGAAGTGCTATGTTTTGGTCACGAGTTGGTGTAGATGTTTCTCCTTTAGTCATGTTGCTTTCTGACTTGCGTTCTTTCTTGCTTACTATCTTACTTTGAAACAAAAGTTTCTCTTACTGGTGAAACGCTGAGGTTTCTCTTACGGGGTGAAACACTAAGGTTTCTCTTACTGGGTGAAACACTATGGTTTCTCTTACTGGGTGAAACACTATGGTTTCTCTTACTGGGTGAAACACTATGGTTTCTCTTACTGGGTGAAACACTATGGTTTCTTCTTACTGGTGAAAATCTAAGGTTTCTGAAAAACACTAGGTTTTCTCTTACTTTCTTACTTTAAAAAAAACGCTAAACGTTTTCTTTACTTACTTACTTTGGAAACACTAGAGTTTTCTTAAAAAAACGATAGGTTTCTTCTTACTTCTTACTATGTGAACCACAATGGTTCGGTTTCTTACTTCTTACTAGTTTTGTATTTTTCTAATTTAAAATAACTTATTTTGTCTCCCTAAATTGAAAAATATACAAAACTTAATCTTACTTTCTTCAATTGATTTGGGATTGTACCTTTTATTTTCTAATCAATATGTAAATTGAAAATACTTAAAAATAAGATTATTATAAAAATTTCCAAATCCTAGACCCACCAATCCAACTATCTGCCTTTCTTTCTTTCTTCTTCCCCTTTTCTTTTCTCATAAACCCAAACCTAATCTAGATAAAAAAAATTAACAGAGAAAAAAACAGGAGTACCGCAATGAAATTGGTTTGATCTTTCGTTCTCTGTTTTGGAATCGGCTGGAGTGATTATCAAAAGGGTTCCGTTCGTCTTCTTACTTCTCCAATCGATGCCTTCTCGATTTGGGTAACCACAATCGGTGGTTTTAATAAACCGGTTGTGTTTGTCTTTCTCCGATCAAACTCCAGTTACAATCGTTCTTGTGTTCGAATCCTTCAACGAACAGGTATCTTTCTTCCTTACTTTCTTTCTTACTTGATTGATTCCCGGAATCAAATCTGCTTTCAATCGATTGTCACTTGCGGGGTTCTTCCCTGGATCGATTAACGTGCTCTGATACCAATTGTTGGGATATAATCTTACTATGATGAATGAAACACAGGTATGAATATAACTTTGTTGTTTATACTTGCAGATTTTCGTTCATTACAATCTTACAATACATCGACCCTATATATAGTTTTCTAACCGACATTTGTGAAGCGACATATTGCTTCAACCGTTTCTATATAACCGCTATTCGGTTTTCAACTTACAAACTAACATGTTCGGCCCTTAGGCTTTGCGCTTATTACATACTTGACTCTAATACATACTATACTTTCTAATTTGACCCATTTAACCCAAAGGTTTAGGTTAACTATCAACAATATTTATCCACTTGATATCTATCTGATATATTATTAACTTGTATTGTTTCTAATCATCTTTGTTTTGACTATAATTTTAGGGTTACAGTTCCTTATTCTTGTGATGAGAAGCTCCCCAAACTTGGAAAAAATTGAGCTAGAGGTAAATATCCTTAATCTATCACAATTACTGTTTGTTTTGTTTCTAGTACTACCAAGTTACACTGACACGAGAATACCAATACTTGTTGTAGGTTAGTGAATATAACTGTGACTTTACGAGAAATCACTTACGGTCAGATGCACTCAAAGATTGTTCTGATATTTGGTTGGAGCATTTGAAGGAATTGGAGATTAGAAATTTTGGTAACATGCAACATGACATGAAGTTTGTAAAGCTTATCTTGGCCAAGGCACCGGTGCTCAAGAAGTTGAGGATAGTTATGAGCGTTGATGTTGAAACGGATGAAAGAGTAAAGATTAAAAGAAATGTCAAACGCTCCCGACGTGTATCACCACTTGCAGAAATCATTGTTCTGAATTGGGTGGAAGATTGGAAACGGATGAAAGAGTAAAGATTAAAAAAATGTCAAACATTGCTTGCAGAAATCATGGTTTTGAGTTGGTTGGAAGATTTGGTTAGATGATTGGATCTGATCACTATGACTCCTTTTTAGACATTTGAATATGTTAAAAGCAAATTGTTCAAAAGAAAAGCAATTCAATTACTGCATTCGGGAATGCTTGCATGTGTAGTGAATTGAAAGCAAAAATCCATGTGTTAATGGTTTTGTTTGAAACATAATGATGGTTGAAGACAGGATCTGTACGTTGAAAGCAATTCAATTACTGCATTCTGGAATGCTTGCATGTGTAGTGAATTGAAAGCAATTCAATTACTACGTACTTCTTAATGGTTTTGTTTGAAACATGATGATGGTTGAAGACAATCTCTGTACGTTGTTGCTTTTAAAGTCACCTGTACACAAGGCTAAAACAGGATCTGTACGTCTATCTATATATCCATCTTTCCGTGCTTTTCTTGATTTACCAACTGAAAAGGGTACGTCATTGTACGTTTTGATATGTGATTTTCAGCTTCAGTCCTGTTGGTTCCAATATATGGTTCAAGTTACATGGTACGTTTGGGTCGTCTAATTTGCAAGTAACAGTCTAAATCGGATGTTCTTTGTGTCTCATAAGCCTTTGAATTGTTTATGTTCCAAGTTTAGAGCATAATGAGCTGGTTCTTTTTATAAATTTGTTGGCTTTCATGAAAGTGTTGCTTTAAAATTTGGTAATATATGAGCCATTTTTAGTCTTGTATCAGTATTCAAGGCCATTTTTATCTAACATTAGAACTTTAAACATAATATTTACTTTGTGATGTAGCGGTGCTGATAGTGGTCTTTCATATTGCAGTTGGCAAATACATGAATGGAATACAATCCTCTTTATGACACGGATTTCAATTCATTCCTCTCTTAGATAAAAATCACAACATTTGAATATCGAACATGGTAGACATTGGTACAGCTGATTACTTTGCTCTTGATATATGCCTCACGGTATTGAGTAATAAATTGGCTGATTTGGGCTTTGTCAAACCAAAAAGTTTAGGCGAATGGTGAACTAGTCAGAGACTACCTTCTAATTATAACTAGTTAGCACATCAATTGTTTCCAGATCAAAAACGCAAAGAAAATGTGGTTTCGGGTTAACCCTATCCGTCCCATATTGGTATGTTTCAGTCATAATGAATGACCACCCAACCGTGTGACCCGTACTCCTACTAAAAGAGTAGGTACTCTTAGTTCGTACAAGCTTATTTCCACAATTTTTTTTTTCCTTGTTTTGTCTTCTTATTTGGCGGGTATAGAGCAAGTAGTTTTATGAAAAACTCGGAAGGCTTTAAGATCTAAGATTGATTAATAGCTTGTTTACATTGTATCATGTGGAGATATAATTGTACATTTGAGTGAGATGGTATAATAAAAAGAATATTAATTATATTTGTAGAATTGATTTATTTGTGCATTAATTAGTTGTAAACATGACATTGTAACATGTATTGCTGAAATTTAAGTTTTTGATGTATTAAATGTTAGAAAATTGTGTTTAAATTATTTATACATGTAGTTTTATTTTTTATATTGCTAAAATTTTAAGATATTTAATATGTTATTGCATCGTAAAAGACTAAATGTATTATAAGATAGTATGATAATAGAAGCGTATCGGAGTTTTTGTTTGAGATCGGCGGTATTTATATTTATATTTATATTTCAATTCCTTTATCTCACACTTAAAAGTAACACTCAGAGTCATGTTAAAAAAACCAGTACTAATGAATTTTTTCTTGAGACTATGGTTGGTTAAGTTAAAATTTTGTTGACATAGTTAAAAAATTGTGTTTTTGTTTCTCCTAGAATAAAAATTTAAACGTGATTGTTATAAGAAAATGCTTTTTTGTTACTACTTATGAAGCTTGTTAAATGTTTCTTTTTAGAAAAATCAGTTTACAGTAAATACATTGTTTGTTTGTACATATAAACCAGTTTTTGTACAAGGTTTCAAATGTGATTCTTCATTTCTCTTATGCGTTTTAGTTTGCACAACTATTTCAGGGGACGGAGTACTTAATTGCATTGTTACGAATACGACGATTCCAAGAGATATGATGTATGGTTTAGACTACCTTGATAATGTGGTTGGTTTTCAATAACATAATTACCACTTGTCTTTCGTGTTAAACATATATGCTAACTTCTTGATCATGTCATTATCTTGAGCTAAGATCGTGTTAAAAATCAAAGACTGCTCAAATATATGCAAAAGGTAAAATTTGGGCGCATATAATTCGTCTAATTTGCTGGTAACAATCTCTATTGGAGTCTCATTAACCTTTGAATTGTTTATGTTCCAGGTTTAGAGCATAATTAGCTGTTGCCCGGTTCTTTTTATATGAGGATTAGATTTGATGTTTCCGGAAGACACGAGCTACTTAGATGAGACAAAGGGTTGTAATAACTAGTAACTTTGTTGCTTTCACTATTCGTTGTTTTACTTACTTACACGCGTAATCTAATTACTAAAACTAGTATGTTTTACTTACACGCGTAATTAGTATTAGTATGCAAAACAATACTATGGCTGGCATTCCCTTAATTAATTCAACAACGCCCCCGCAGTGTCAACACACATGGATTTTTCCACTTTCAGTTCTACTTCTTTATTGCTTTGCCTTCTTATTATAGTGGCAATGACCCTGTGCGGGGTCGGGGTGTATAATATATGTACTATTCCATGAACATTAGGAACTTCTTCTGTCTGTCTTTAATAGCTAAAAAAGCTTCTGCATGATGTTTTGAGCAGCCACTAAACTGTTCTTTAATTGTTTCTTCTCTAGCTTCAGTTTTTACTCTCCATAAACAATTTCAAATACTCGGCTAGAGGTAACCATCAGTAGGTTTTTCAGAACACATACCACCTCAAATCTGTTTAAGGATGGTATGAACTATGAAGTAGACATCTTTTTATCAATGCCATGCAATTGATTTAGGGATCCCATGCAATTTGACTATGCTGTGTAGGAATGCTTGAGCCACAAGGGTGTTTAAGAACCAAAAAGTGACCATATTTAATGGATAGATCACCAAGATTGTATTATTCCCTTTAGAAGAAGGAAGGCCTTCTACATAGTCCATAGCAATATCTTCCCAAATGCTTTGAGGCTGCAATAAGCCCGCTAGATCACTTTTGCACTTCTGACATATTACACATTCTTTAATGAACTTCTGAACATCTGCCTTCAAATTGGGTCAGTGAAATAATTGTGATTGACAGAAGCTATTAAAGACATGATTCTACACTACAGGTTGAAGATAGGATACGGAAGAAGGGGAGAGACTTTCACAAGGCTAAAACGGGATCTGTTGTTGCTTTTAAAGTCACCTTTAAAAGCTACTGCCCTACCCCTCTCTTTGTATATCTATTTATATTTCCGTGCTTTCCTTTACCAACTGAAAAGGGGTACGTCGTTGTTTTGATATGTTATTTTCAGCTTCAGTCCTGTTGGTTCCAATATATGGTTCAAGTTATATGGACCACCTTCTGATCGAGATGTTGACCTCATTAGCACTGTATGTACATCGCTCCAAAACCTGTTCGTCAATCCCCCACCCAAAATTTCAGAATATTTGTTATAATTTATGGCTTATCTATGTGACAGGTTATTCAGTCATGGTATGTCATGGGACGTTTGGGTGCATATAATTCATCTAATTTGCAGGTAACCACTATACGTTTGGGTCCATTGACGTTTGGTCTCATCAATCTTTCAATTGTTTGTAAATTTTTGGCCATTGACATTGTTATTGACAATTGAAACGTCAAACATTATATTTGTTTCTGGTGCAGTGATACTGATAGTGGTCTTTCATACTGCAGTTGGCAAATACATCAATGAAATACAATCCTCTCTATGACGCAGATAATGTGATGCCGTCATCATTCAATGAATGTTGAGTTTCAAGACAATTTGGGTATACAGCAGGTAGTTTTTGGTGGTCGGTCAATGGGTGACTGGGAAGAGGGAATGAAAACCCCGGAAGACGGATACAAGTCCTTGAAGATCTAAGATTGGTATGATCCACAAAGTTCCGTTGAGGTTGAATCAGGGTCAAGGATCGGGTCAAAAGGTGTAGTCAATGGGCACGTGAATGGCCTTGTGCTACTACTAGTTGAAGTAGGCTAGGTTAGGAGAGTGATGGTTATCAGTTAGATGGTCTGTACAAATTTGTATGTTGTGCTTGTTATGTCCAAGTCCTAGTCTTACCTTAGTTATTTGTGTGCGCTTCTGCAATGGTTTGGACCCGATGGATATATCTCAGTTCTGTTATGTTGCAAACAACTATGTGGCAATTTCAACCCATATATTTACCTAATAAATGGGTTGAATCAAAATCTTGTGTAAAAAGGAAACGGGTCAATTTTGGTTAAACTTGTTGAATTTCAGCTACTTTTGACCCATTACTCAAGTTAGCGCATCTTTTTACCTCCGGGATACAATTTCAAACCACCAGTCTTGGTGGTGGTCTCCTTGGTAAATTGGTAAAGAACTTCAACGTGGTGGTTCAAAGACAAAATGCTAAGCGTTCTTTAAATTTTAACTGGTCTGCTTGTGAAACTGTGAATTCTAAGGATATACATCACAGAAATGAAAATACAGTTTTACCAGTAGTTAATTTGTAACAGATTTTTGCTAGGAACTGTCTTATGCTGTAATTTTTTATGCTTTTAAGTCGGCTTATTAACAAGTATCTTGGAAATTGATATACGGTAATTGTTATGACTGAACTATGTAAACAATATTGACAAAACGTCAATCTTAGTTCACAGAATTGCGTGTTTGTTCGACATTGTTGATTTCCGAGCACGTTGGGTTGTTTTAGAAGTGAAATGCTGCCAGTATTCCTTCATTCACTTATCATGCCTTCTGATCCACAAACTTACAACACAAGCAAGTCAAAAGGCAGATTGAACACTTCGGAGAAAGCCATACAACATCAACATAATCTGGAACCCCGTCGGAGCAATAACACCTTACACGTTGGAGCGGTATTAATTAAAGCATGATTTCCAGGCAACATATCAGTTCAAGGCCAGGTTCAAAGTCGGACGTATAACCACTCATCTCACTAGTCATCCCGTCTACCGAACCACGGAATGCATGATCTGTGTTTGGTCAGGATGACAGCATATGATACGTACTAAGAACCCATAGTCCATTTTGCTCATCAAAATGCCAAATTTGGATGTTCTAAAAACTACATGACATGCATAATGAAGCAGACTCAGAAAATATCAAAATCAAACATGCTTGCCAGTTTGGACTCGATACATTTGAACAACTATATCATAAATAAGAGATGCATGGACACGATATTTAGCACCAATATTTAATCAACTTTACGAACCAAGAATTGTTTTAACATACGGCTAAATTAGTTGTTTAGGATTAAACCAACCATGATCCAAAATGTGCTAAATCAAAATCACTTGGAATAAGCAATCGAAGTTTCATTTTGAATTTCATCTGAACCACTAAAAAAAGATACATAGTGAAAACAGCATTTATGTTTGGAGCAGATATTTTAAACACATACTAGTTTTTCTAATGCTATCAAAAAATTACCAAACATTTTAATATTTATTATTATTTTTTTGGTAATTAAAACCCTAACATATGAACAACATTGATAATTATATCAATATTACTTTTTTCTATTCTCATATTTAATCTAAAATCATTGATACATGAAATTAATTGAAAATTTCTATCAAATGATTCACATATCAGAACGAAAAATGTAGGATATAAATGTCAATGCATTCTATTTGAAGAATACACACCAAATTACATCCTTTTATCTAGTAAATGTACGTGTTGTGGATTCTTATTTCAATGTGTGCTTAGATGTCTTGTTACTTGTTAGTCACCTAACATATATATTGTTCAATTCCTTGAAGCCCTATAGGGCTTTATTATTTCGTTTTGGCTCGTTGTCTTCCATGATTCCTTTGTTCACATAAATTAATTATGAACTTATCTATCTTTTTGTGTTCATCGGATTATCAAATAACAAAAGGAAAAGAATATTTGGCAGCATGAAAGTGAAAAACAATGAACCTTTTTTTTTATGTAGTTATAAGTAGGAAGAGGGACCTTTATTGTTGTTTCACTCTTTACTTTTTATTAATTTTATTGATCAATGTGGATTTGGTTGGATGAAGGTATACCGCTTAATAATCTACCCATGTTTCATGACATGCTCTCGTGTTGTGATTTAGTTGGAGTTAAGAAATGATGGATCTATTTGTGTTTATGTTAATGGGTTAATTTCATATATGTCCAATTTAAAATGGGCAAAAGTCAAAAATGAAAAACATGTTTTTCTAGATGTACTCATATGCTAAACATGTCAATTTAAATACCAACATGATATACATAAATCAAATTTTGTACTATAATGTGTAATTTTGCAAGTGATTTTACAAAAATACCCTTTTCTTCTTTATCTCCATCTCCTACAACTTCAAACCCATATTCAGGCCGCCACTTTCGGCTACCAACCACCATCTCCGACAACTTTCTTGTCCAACATTTATCCGCAACTTTTATTACTCCCAAAATGGCTATGTTACTAGAGTTACTTCTATTTAGCACTTCGTACAAATTTATTTAACACTATTACTTCCTAAATATGTATATACTAGGCATTGTTAATTACATACACCATATAATAATTCCTAAAATCCCTTACAAATCTGACAATCATCTACAATGAGACAACCGCATATTTCAAAGATAAAAACATAATACGCAATGCTCTATAAACCAATCAAATTAAATATTACTTCATTTAATCACCACTCCCAAAATAATTCATTGTTTTTACATATCATTTTGATTTTATTTCTTATGAGCAAATCGGAAAATCTTTGTTGGTGGATGTGGGGTTCAATAAATGGGTATCAATATCAAATAGCGTGTCTGGAATTTCAGTTTTGTATCAAACACCCATGGTGATGAAAACGTGATTCGAGTTCGAACACAAATTGGGTTTAGATTAGATTCGATTACATGCTATGAATTTTTGTTGGTTTAGTGTTTAGATGCATGAATTGAAGATGGAATTATATGAACTCAAGCTTTGTCGACGGTTATTATAGACTAAAAAACGGTTTAAGAATAACGGAAAAATTATCGAAGATGGGTGATTGGAGGCCGAAAATAATGGCCGGGTTTGGAAAGGTAGAAGATGAATATGAAGAAGTATTTTTGTCCATGTTTAGAGCTTTAAGTACAAAATTTGAACTTAATTGGTACTTAAATGAACATGTTTATCATTTAACTACAACTGAAAAAGTATGTTTTTTTATTTTTGACTTTTACCCATTTAAAATTTAAAATGCCTTATTTGCCCAATCAAAATTTATAATGTCATATATATTCAACTTAAACATCATATTTTTCATATTTACCCATTTACTTATAAATTCATTTTAGAAAGGATTTACATCATTAAATTCCGAATATACCCTTTAAGAATATAAATTAATATGTATGATTCTCAATTGTTTAACACAACAAGAAAATGATTTATTGACTTTGGGACTTACAATTGAAAATTATTACTAATTCCAAAACTTAGAGATGATGGTTTAATGATAACTTCTTTTGTGATGTGTAATATGATATAATCATATATGGTAAATGGAAAGTTTGAATCGCATGATACGTTTGCAGATTAAATGGAAAGTTTATGAGTTATTAACGAAAAATAATAAAAGTTTAAAGATTTGGGGATTAAACATGATGTTTTGAAACCCGGTTCGACCCTGGTGGTTCAATCGGTTGAACCGTTCCGGTCGAAAAACGGGTCGATTTAAACCGAGCCAACCCGATGGTTGGATCGAAAACGAGTCAAATTAAACCGGGTCAACCCGTCGGGTTTGAAGCGTCCCAGGTCAACCCGTTTTTTTTATGTGTATTGATAGTTTCTTTTTGAAATATATGTTTTCAACATTTCTTTTTTTAGTTTCAACTTTTCACTTTTTAATTTTTGGTTTTTCCATTATATATAGTATTACAGGGTACCAGCACGTTTCGGCGGCGGGTACCCTGTGACGTTTAACCGGATAAATATATCTCGATGAGACCTAATTCCACCATTTTGTATCGGTTCGTTTTTTGATTGCTTTTATTGGTTAGCCGAACCGGTGGCGACACCGGTTCCTGGCTGAACCCTTTGGTCCGGTCCGGTTTTTTAAAACTATATATACCATCAACTTGTTAGCTTGTATGAAGATTTGTGTGTTTTATCAATTTGTATAATATGTATAATAACATGTAGTTTTCATTTTAGAATGTTTTAAAAATAACATTAATTAGTGTGTTTAATTATTTTATATTTTAGATTATGTTGTAGCTTGTTTAAATTGTACGTTGTGAAAATTTTATTGTACTTTTTAATAATGAGTGTTTTAATTGGTTGTTTTTAATTTGGTATATATATATGTTTTTAATACTTTCAAAATATCACTTTTCAAGGTTTATATGTAGTATAAGTATATATAGATGGGTAAAATATGAAAATTTTGCTATAGGTTAAACTTGGATCTCAAGTTGTACCTAGTGTATAATGAAAATTTTGGGCCTCATATTACACACATGCAAAACATATACACAAAAAAGAATACATGATGACCGTCTTCTTTGTTAAGAAAATCACATAGATCGATCGACTTGTTTGTAACACACGTTTAGAAATCAACAAGAAATGAAAAAGTGATCAACAATTGCAACAACACATTAGGAACCTAATGAACAAGAAATAGATTCGAAATGAAATTGTTATTAGTAAGATGTGGTTTACACAAATGATTACAAGAATGAATTATGATACAAGTGAAGAGTGGTTTAAGTAGAAGAGAAGAGTAACAGCTTTTGGCGCCAAGCTGAAACTATTATGAAAGTTGTCATCTTTAGTCCTCTGACTTTTAGTAGTTGTCACAACTGGTCCTTATTAGCTTTGACTTGTAACAATCCCTACTCCTTCGAACAATGCTTGTCCTCAAGCTTGGTTTTCAAACTCTGGATACCTCTGCAACAAATCATTAAGATTCTCCCAAGTAGCATCCTCGTCTGTGTGATTGGACCACTTGACCAAAGCATAGACCACAGCTCTATTATTGACTTTAGCTAGCTTCCTGTCCAAGATGGCCATAGGCTCAGCTGCAAGTAAACCATTTGGACCACAATGAGGTAGCACCCCCATTTTGTTGTCACTTCCCTTACACAATTTTAACTGTGATACATGGAAAATTGGATGAACTTGACTTGTAGAAGGCAAATCCAGCTTGTAGGCCACTGCACCAATCTTTTCAATGATCATGAAAGGTCCATAGTACTTTGATGAGAGTTTGTGTTGATGTTCCTTTCTTATGGTAACTTTTCTGTGAGGTTGGAGCTTCAAATATACCCACATGCCAACTTCTAGTACTCTATCACTTCTGTGTTTGTTAGCTTGATTGACCATTCTATCTTGTGCCCTCTGCAAATGAAACTTTAACATCTGCAAAGCACTTTCTATAGCGTGCATTGTCCTGTCAACTGCCTCCACTGTGCTATCTCCAGGTACATAGGGAATATGGGTTGGTGGCTTTTGACCATAGACTGCCTCATAAGGAGTTGTGTTGATGGCTGAGTGGAAGTTAGTGTTGTACCAAAACTCAGCCATAGGTAACCAAGCAGCCCACTCTTTTGGCTTTTCACCAGTCATACATCTAAGATAACATTCCAAACACTTGTTCACAATTTCAGTCTGCCCATCTATTTGAGGGTGATAGGCTGTAGATAGTTTAAGTTGCACTTTCAAGGTTTTGAACATTGATTGCCAGAAATGACTTAAGAAAATTTTGTCTCTGTCACTAACAATTGATTCAGGTAGCCCATGTAGTCTGTACACATGATCAAGGAACAACTGAGCTACTGTACTAGCAGTAAAAGGGTGTTGCATAGCAATGAAGTGAGCCTGTTTTGACAATTTATCTACCACCACCAATATAACTGTTTTTCCTTGTGAACTAGGCAATTTCTCAATAAAATCCATGGAGATTGAAGACCAAATCTTTTCTGGTATGGGTAGGGGTTGTAGAAGGCCAGGATAAGCTGCCAAATCAGGTTTCTCCCTTTGACACACATCACATTCCCTTACAAACTGTTTGACCATCTTCTGCATACCCTTCCAATAGAACATACTTTTGATTCTGTGCAGAGTTACTGTAGTACCTGAATGTCCTCCCATAGCATCTGAATGATAGTACTGAATGATGGTTTTCCTTAACTGCATATCATTTCCTACCACTAACTTCTCCTTTCTTATCAACTGTCCCTCTAACATAGTGAATTTGTTCTTGTTATAAGTACTGTTTTGTATTTGCTGAATAACATTCTTTAACCCCACATCCTGCTCCCAACTATTCTTGACTTGTTGCAATAGATCAGAAGCAATAGAAGTGAGAACAATAGCATTGAGCATCTGCCACTACATTTTCAGACCCACTCTTATAAGAGATTTCATAGTCAAAACCCAACAGTTTAGGTAGCCATTTAACTTGGAAAGGAGTTGCCAACCTTTGTCCCAACAGGTATTTTAAGCTGAAATGGTCTGTTTTTATTTTGAAATGTCTATCAAGTAGATACCCTCTCCATTTTTCTAATGCCATCAAAACTGCTAAAAACTCCTTTTCATAAGTTGAAAGGGCCTGATGTTTGAGTGACAAGGTTTTGCTCAGAAATGCAATTGGGTGCCCTTCTTGTTGTAAAACTGCCCCAATTCCCACCCTTGAAGCATCAGTTTCCACAGTAAAGACCTTGTTGAAATTTGGCATGGCTAACACTGGTGCTTGTACCATTGCTTCTTTAAGTGCCTCAAAAGCTTCTTGTGCAGTTGCATCCCATTGAAAAGCATTCTTTTTTAGCAATACAGTTAATCGTTTGCTCACACTTGCATAGTTTTTGATAAACTTCCTATAATAACCAGTTAGCCCAAGAAAACCTCTGAGTTGCTTGACATTTGTTGGAACTGGCCACTCTTGCATAGCTTTTATCTTACTAGGATCAGTTGCCACCCCTTATCAGATACAATGTGCCCCAAATACTCAACACTTGAAGTAGCAAAAACACACTTAGACTCCTTAGCAAACAAAGAATTATCCTGCATGACTTGCAGAACTTGTTTCAAATGGTTGAAATGTGATTCCAGGCTATCACTGTATACTAGTATGTCATCAAAGAAAACCAACACAAACTTCCTGAGGAACTTCTTGAACACTGAATTCATCAAAGATTGGAAGGTTGATGGAGCATTGGTGAGTCCAAAAGGCATCACCAAGAATTCATAGTGGCCCTCATATGTTCTAAATGCTGTCTTGTACACATCATTTTCATGCATTCTAATTTGATGATACCCTGACCTTAAATCCAGCTTTGAGAAAAACTTTGACCCCTGCAGTTCATCAATTAATTCCTCCACCACTGGTATTAGGAACTTGTCTTTAACTGTGGACTTGTTGAGCTATCTGTAGTCCACACACATCCTCCAAGAACCATCTTTCTTTTTAACCATAACTATAGGAGATGAAAAAGGGCTTTGACTGTTTCTAATCACTCCTGAATCCAATAACTCTTTTACCATTGCTTCAATTGCATCATTCTGTTGTGGAGGGTGTTTATAAGGTCTTATATTGACAGGTGGAGTATTTGGCATAAGGGGAATGGTATGGTCATGGGTTCTCTTTGGCGGTAATTCTTTGGGTACATAAAAAACTGACTTGAATTCCTCAAGAACACACTTCAACTCTTTGTTACAACTCAACTCAGAATCCATTTTCAGCAAAGTAGCAGAGTACCCACACACAGCCATAGCAATCAATTCAGCTGTTACCACCTTACTATCATAGTTTTGCTTACCCTGCATCCACTTGAGAGTAGTTTGTTGAGTCCCTCTTAACACAATCTTCCTTCCCTTGTAGGTGTATTCCATAATCAAATTCTTAAAGTGACATCTAACCCACCCCAAGGTAGACAACCATTGAATTCCATGTACCATCTCACACCCACCCAGTGGTAAAATTAACACATCAGAAGTATAAGAAACACCTTGAAACTCCCAAGTAAAATTCTTACACTCATATAAGCTACTCATCACATTACCATTTGCCACTGAAACTTCTAAAGGACATATTTTAGTCAACCTACACCCTAAATTTTTAGCAGTACTTAAATCAAAAAAGTTATGAGTGCTTCCTGAATCAGCCAAAACATGCAACATGTTCTTTCTTACACAACCTCTGACCCTCATTGTTCTATAGGTATTGACACCAGTTAATGCATTCAAAGAAATGAGTGGAGGATCATCAATTAGACTAGTGTAAGAACTCACAACTCCTTCCTCAGTCAACAACAAATCCTCATCATCACTTCCCATCTCATCACCTATCACCTCTAAAGAGTACAACTGACCACTGCACTTATGGCCAGGTGTATATTTTTTATCACAATAGAAACAGAGGTGTTTGGCTCTCTTTTCCTCCAATTCTTGTGGTGTCAATCTCTTAAACTGCCTATTTGACAAAGGCTTATTGTTACTCACAACTTGATTACTTCGAAAATTGTTATTCACATTTCTGTTATGGCTACCATTCAGCACATTAGGCCTAGGAGTACTCAACAAAGGTGCACTTCTACTTTTAGTCACAGAAATATTAGCTTCTTGCAACTTTGCCAAATTGAACACATCAGTTAAAGTAGTAGGTGCAAACATCCTAACTACATATGCAATCTCATCTTTTAAACCCCCAATAGACAAGCTAATTGTATACTTTTCAGGCAATTCAACTTTATTCAATAGTATTTCAAAAGAATCTTGGTATACCTGCACACTAGAAGTCTGTTTGAGATTCTTAAGTTCCATCACTGATCTTCAAAAACTGGCTCAAACCTCTTCCTCACATGAGTCTCATACAGAGGCCAAGTCATCACCTCCCCAAACTTCTTCATAAACTGAGTATGCCAAACAAGAGCTTTTCCAAACACATGCATGGAAACCAACCTAATCTTTTGCTCATCACTCACAATTTGATCCATCTCAAAGAACATCTGCACCCTATACAACCATCCTTGAACATCATCACCATCAAACTTAGGGAACTCAATCTTAGATAATCTTCCATATTGTCCTCCATTTTGACCATTGTACTGCACAGTTTGACTTCCAAGAACCTCCCTCCTTTGACTTGTGCCTTCATTCACATTCAATCTTTGTTTCATGAGCCTCATATCAGTAGTGAGTGAAGCCACAGCTCCGACTAATGTTGCCAATTGACTAGCAATACTCTCTATTGATTGTGTTCCAGTATTGGTATTGATGCCTTCTTGGCGAACAACACCATTAACGACAGACCTTGTCTCTACCATGTTCTCTCTCTATTCTTAACCACCACTGATTCAGTCACACCAGGACAACAAACCACCACACAATTCCTAATTAACGTATTTTGGAAATGGAAACGGACAATTAATCAAGACGTATTTGTGATTGGACAGATGGTCTAGTTTGACCGGAATTTATGTATGTGTGATGGGTGATCAAAAGATCAAGATCTTCAATCAATGTAACTGAATGCTAACGAAATAACTGAATCCTAACAGATTTCAGTCATTAATGGTGGTCAAGGATCTCTCTGATACCAATTGTAACACACGTTTAGAAATCAACAAGAAATGAAAAAGTGATCAACAATTGCAACAACACATTAGGAACCTAATGAACAAGAAATAGATTCGAAATGAAATTGTTATTAGTAAGATGTGGTTTACACAAATGATTACAAGAATTGAGAGAGAGAAGTTTGTAACTGAAAATCAAGAATGAATTATGATACAAGTGAAGAGTGGTTTAAGTAGAAGAGAAGAGTAACAGTTTTTGGCGCCAAGCTGAAACTATTATGAAAGTTGTCATCTTTAGTCCTCTGACTTTTAGTAGTTGTCACAACTGGTCCTTATTAGCTTTGACTTGTAACATTGTTGTTTGAAGGTTAATTACACCATCAAAACACACAATTAACACACAATTAACTGCCACTGTTTGGTAAAGTGTCTCAGCTTGGTGTTTAGCTAAGATGTTTTGTTAGGCCTTTTTTTCATTGATTTTTTTTTTCTTAAGATTATTACCAGTGCTTAGTGTTGTGAATTAATAGAATTTTGAAACCTTAAGCCACACCAAACCAAACCTTAATGGCACCCACCAAACATGAGCTCGAAAAAAGGAACATGGGAGAGCAAGTGTTAGACTTAGTTATACCTTATATACACAGTGTTGACGACCGAAACTTCGTTTCTTTAGTTTCTCGTAAGTGTTATGAGACTGATGTCATTACGCGTAAGCGCGTGACTGTCCACGCACTTTACTCCAGCCCTTCTCGTTTAAGTAAAAGATTCCCATTTATCAAGTCTTTAACGCTCAGAGGTCGCCCAACATATTTTAATCAAACATATTATTATGATATACAAATCGCCCCTTGGATCCAAGAGTTAAAGTGTTTGAAAGAACTTCATTGCCACGGTCTGGATCTTTATGATGAAGATCTTGAGACATTGGCGAGAACACGTGGTAAGGATTTAAGGAGTTTAAAGATTAAGAAGTGTAAAAGGTATTCGACAGATGGATTAAGGCATGTTTCTAACTATTGTAACCAATTGAAAACTTTGTGTTTTGAATATTGTTATTATAATGAAGTGAAAGATGGCATATGGTTACATCAATTGGCATTGAATAGCACAGTTTTAGAAAGGTTACATGTTACGTATATGAATGGTATGGATATTTATGATGAAGATCTTATACTTCTTGCAAAAAACTGTTGTAACTCATTAATATATTTGAAGATTGGAGCATGCTACTATCTAAGTAAATTAGGAGATGCTTTTAAATATGCTGTTAGGTTGGAAAATTTTAGTGGTGGACATTTCTTTGATGAGGAGAGTGAGCTTGTTCGTTTCCAGTTTCCCCCTAATATACGTTCATTAAGTATATGGAATTTAGCAGTAACTCGGCATTCAATAGGAATCCCCCCTTTTCTGAATCTTATAAAGAAATTGAAGCTTGCATCTTCAGACTCTAATCGTGACTGCCATTGTTTCCTGGTTGAAAGGTGTCCCAATTTGGAAGTTCTATATACCATGGATTTATGTGGAGACACAGGATTGCAAGTTATTGGTCAGTTTTGCAAGAAACTGCGCAAACTTACCCACAATGGGACTTTGACCCCCACCCACGTGGGACTGATTGCTCTTGCAAAAGGGTGTACTAAATTGGAGTGTTTAAAGGTTACACTCAGAGATATTTCAAATGAAGCTATCAAGTGTATAGGAATGCATTTGAAGAATTTCCGTAAATTTCGTATGCACTCATTTAAGAAAGATGGGACAACACTTCTGCCGCTAGACAATGGGATTCGGGCTATGCTAATGGGTTGCAGAAAACTTGAAAGACTAGATATCACCCTTTGGCATGGAGGATTGACGGATGTAGGTTTGGAATATATCGGGAAGTATGGTGCTAATTTGAGGTCTTTGTCTCTTACTTGTATAGGAAATTCTAACGCAGGACTTGTGAAGTTATCTGAAGGGTGTCCAAGATTAAGAAAGCTGAAATTAAGGTGTTGTCCCTTTAGTAAACAAGCTGTTGTCAGCTCTGTGTTTAATATACCTTCTTTAAGGTATGTTTTGTTTCACAGTTGGGATCGTGGTGATGGTAGTGATCCTATTAGCTTGGCACTCACTCGTCCTGAGTTTTAACTTTGGAACATTGGTATGTATGTTCTTCGTCACTTACTTGAAAATTATTGTTCTTTTCCTATTAGGTTGTGACTTGTAAAATTTTAACTCGTTTAGCATTGTATGTCATGCACCTCCTGTTTCGTTTGTGGTTGTCCATAGGCGATTGCTGAAATATTTGCATCGGTGTGCTTGTTGAGTGGGTATGCACTACTGTTATTATGGGTATGCAGCGTAATCACTTCATGTGTGCATTCTGTCACTCATTTGATTTACTTTGCAACATATTAATGCATGATGGGATCAAAAAAGAGTTTTAAAATGTATTATTAGGTATTCATTGTTTATATGGTAGACAGAGAGACACACAAGTGTTTATGTGTCGATCTAACCTACTTTGCCGTGTGCTGAAAAAACCGACCCATTTTTGACCCAGCAAAAAGGTGGAAACATACAAAGATATAGTCTATTGTTGCATAATGAGAGTTGGATTTTTTAGTCTGTTTATTTTGCTGCTATTCCTGTTGCTGCATTGAAGATGATTTGACTAAACATACAAAGATTATAGAATCTGCCAAGTAAGATATACATGTGTCATTTGTTGACTGCCCGGTAAGTCACAAGCTTCTAAACTTAGTCGTGTACATTGGGACCTTTAAGGGGTTGACATGCTTACGTTACTGACGTTGTTATATACATTGTATCTTACACGGACATGATATTCTAATGGCGACTATGCTAACTGGAGCTGCAATTATGGACGGTGCAAACTTGCCCGCAACCTCAAACTGATGCGGCTTAAACATATTATCATTGTGCAAAACCAAATAGATTTAGTTTAGGAAACGTAGCTGTTAGCCAGCCTGACTTCCCACAACTCAAGCCCACCCGTGACAATCCCGGGCACAAATCACACAACCGGGTGTTTCGCTTTTAATCCTTCTTTATGCAACTTTACACCTGGCGGATCTGGCGTGGGTCCCGTAATCACTTGAGTAACGTACTGCAAGAACGACGCTGGCATCACGTTATATAAAAACAACAAAAACCACCAAGTTGAACATATAAATCCCCTATCGTCCAACAGCATCCGTCTATACATGATATCTTACTTCTTCTTTCAATTTTTAACTTCCTTATTTTATTATCATCATTATTATTTTTAGTTTTGTTTTTTTTTTTTTTTTTGTCTATCGGTTAAAAAAACAAAAGAAAAAGTGTAGGTGTATATTTGTATCGTTTAAGCTCCATTCACACGTACTACCAGTTAGGGGTGTTATTCGGGTTGACCCGGTCGGGTTCGGGTCAACTCGGGTCGGGTCAAATCGGGTCAAGCCTTAAAAAACATACCCGAACCCGACCTTGTTTAGAACTCGGGTCAACTCGGGTCGGGTCAATTCGGGTTCGGGGTCAACCCGAGTATTTTTACGTTGTAAAAGTGTTGTTCAGCCGGGTTAGTCGGGTTCGGGTCGGGTCAAGGCGAAAAAAACATACCCGAACCCGATCTTGTTTAGAACTCGGGTCAATTCGAGTTGACCCGATTGATCCGAATATAATTTTGAACCGATTACCGACGCCAGGTGGGTTTAGGTCGGGTCAGCCCGAATGACACCCCTGCCACTAGTATTTGATAAATAAATATCAATCATATTTAGTTTATGGGTTTTGCTAATCTCTGCCCACTGGGCAAAGGATTAAGCGTAATTAATGAAGACAAACTTTCTTTTTAAATCAAAAAATGCATTTAACAAACATTTATTCATCTCTAAAATTGCCGTAATTGATTATCATTTTTATATTAATTAACTCAAACATTCCATTATTGTTCATTTTCTAAAAAAAAAAGATATTTGCCAACTAGCTAGGTGTTAACTAAGTGAGAAAGAAGTTTATCTATACTACTATATAAAATATTTGGGACATACTACTAATAAAAGGTTTAAAATTTCAGATTCAACAAATTACTTATAATGGAAAGAAGCTTGTATCATACACATAATTAAAGTTGAAGAAAGAAAATTAAATGTCATAAATTACGTAAACTTGTAACAGCCTTATATTATAACAGCCCATTTACACCATTAAGAACACCAGTTGAAACAGATTTTCTAATTTCTTTACTCCCTCAATCCAATCGTAACAGTAACAGCTAACATTTATAGTACTCCAATATGATGTACTATAAAACCCATTCCAAATTCTGCATTTTACTTCAACTATTTTTCTAAACTCTCATTCTAAGTACTCACAAATCAGCAAACATAAAACCTAACCATATCATTTTTATAACGAACATGGAGTCACCAAACTTACCCGAGACTTAATTAAAGAGTCGTTGTGTGATTCGAAGAACAAAAAACGATTGGTTCGTTAATAGCAGAAATAACCAACAAAGGGTTGTGTTTGTGCTTCGTTCGAGCGATTAAAGAAAGAGACGGGTATGTGTTTTATTTTTCGATTTGTGAAGATATATAACAAGAAAGACACTAGTCGTATAGTAAACCGTAAATGATGTCAGTCTATCTTGCATGATTCAAAATAACTTCAAGAGCTTTATAAAGATAAAACTCACTGAAAAGATTTCATCATAGAACTTAAACAAGTATCAAAACACAGTCAGCTTCGTGTTCTTTCTAAATCTTAATCGATTTTGAACACATGCTCATCATGTGAAGCTATGCTTCTTTTTAATATACCAAAACTCTAAAGATAGAACAAGTTCCTTTGTTTCGATCTGAAAAACACAAAACAAAAACTATAATTGCAGAGCTCAGTTTGTGTCCTGTCCAGTTATCATAAAGCTCTTTGGGTTTGTGAGATTTGTACCAAATAAGTTTAAAAAAAAATAGTGCGTTTTGGTGTTGGGTTAATGAGCAGAAATGAGTAAATGAGTTGTAGTGATATAAGATTGGTTGGTGACAAACATTTACCAAAAACTTAGTGTGTTGGATCAACTCTAGGTGTTATGTTATGGGTACCGGTCAGCTTTTACTTATCTTTCAAAGATGTTATTTATGTTTCTTTCTTTCGTTCGGGCCTTATGTTTATTTGGATATGAAATACTTTTGATTGTTACTGTGCTTAAAGTAATTTTTATTTAAATTATCAATAACATTTGCTCACCGCAAAAATATAATATCCCACGGCCGGGTATCCAGTATTAATTGTGTTTGTAAGTTTAACGAGTAGGTATATTTGATTTTTGGGTTAAGTTTTGATTCATGAATCAATCAAATCAAATAAAATAAAATGGTTGATTATGAATGGTGATGTGGATTGGATTGGTTGCTGGACAGTTGGCTTAATAAAATGGAAATCGTTAGAAGGATTGTCACGTAAGTCATCTTTATCTATCTCGTGTGTTAAGATTTTGTTTGTATCGTCATTGATATGATCCATCACTTTCATCTACACGTCAACCTCAACCACCAACTTCTTGTAGTATTATATATATTATGCATGCATTATTGTCATCATCTTCTTTACTTTTTACTAAAGATCATCATCCAACTGCCTACCTAATTGTACGTTGTTAGATAATAATGCTTGGCAATGGAGTTATCGGGATTCTTTCAGAGTCTACAAACAAGTGGGAAAGAAGGGTACCTTTAACCCCAGCACACTGTGCTAGACTTTTGCACGGTGGTAAGGAAGTCGCACGCATTATTGTGCAGCCATCCACCAAGCGAATTCATCATGACGCTCTTTATCAGGATGTTGGTTGTGACATCTCCCAGGATTTATCTGACTGCGGTCTCATTTTGGGTATTAAGCAACCAAAGGTATATATTATTCTTACAACACCAAAACTTTATTATTTAAAAATTGGGATAATAACTTTAAAAATCATTATACTTGTCCAAAAATACTCTTCTCGGTATCAAACAAATTTTTTGGCTTATATGGATACTAAACTTTCAAATTCGGACTTTTTGAGATACCAATCTTTCAGATTAGGTCTTTTTGAGGTACTTTTATGACATTTTTGCCCCTGAATTTTTAACAATTGGAAGGACAAAAATGTCACAAAGTACCTCAAAGAGTCCGAAATTGAAAGTTTAGCACTCATATAAGCAAAAAAAAAAATTGTTCGATACTCAAAAGAGTATTTATGAACAAATATGATGATTTTTGAATTATCCCTAAAAAATTCACCAAATAACTTACTTTTCGTGTTTGTTGCAGTTGGACGTGATTCTTCCTGACAGAGCATATGCGTTTTTCTCCCATACTCACAAGGCACAGAAAGAGAACATGCCTTTGCTAGATAAAGTATACATCATTTCTTTTCTTCTTCGACGAGTACCATCATGATATTACTAATGTAGTAATTAATTTTGAATATGATTGTACGTTATGTGTAGATTTTGGCTGAAAGGGCCTCTTTGTTTGATTATGAGCTCATAGTTGGAGATGAAGGGAAAAGGTTGCTTGCATTTGGCAAGTTCGCTGGTAGAGCTGGACTTGTTGACTTCTTAAGTGGATTGGGAAGAAGTAAGTAACTTTAACATCAACTAGTGATGGATCACTTTTCTTTTTGTAATTACGCTATATGTTGCATTTTGGTTCAACCTTCATCCCATATTCTAGACTGGGTCAGGTGGGTATTTGGACTGGCTCAAGTGGGGGTCAAGAGGCTCAAGGGGTGGATTGGGCAAAGGTTTGGGCCAGCAGTTGGGTTGGATTGGGTTGATATTAGAAGGTGTCCGTTTGGCTTGATAGCATCACAAGGACCAATCATGTAAATTCGGATTTTTGAGGGACCAAAACTGAACTTTCTCCAATGTTATCAAAAGGACCAATCTTGACAAACTTTAATAGTACAAGGATAATATTTGATCATTTTCCATTTTAAAATATCCAAGGACTAATTTTTGACATTTATCAAACTTGAGGGACCTTTTCTGCCATTTGACCAAAGATTCATTCAAGGACCATTTTTGACAACTTAGAATATTTCAGGGACCTTGAATGATATTTCTCCACATTTTGGATTCCGGGACTGTATTTGACAACTTTTGAAACTTGGGGACTAAAACTGCCAATTATGCAAACTTGATACATTTTTCATCTGATTTTGATATTTTTGCATTTAAAACACATAAAACACTTGTTTGTGATATTTTCATCATTTGGATGCATTTCGAAAGTGTTTTTAGATGATTTTGCAGTCTAGATGGTACAAAAATAATGAGTATTTAGACACTCATCAATCCCCCACACTAAGATATTGCTAGTCCCTAGCAATGTTTTGAAACTTTAATGGATTTTAAAGAACTCTTTACCAAAAGCCATTACTTCTGGAGTAGCCAATTGTTTTGGTTCAAGTAAGAACCTTGGTACAACGATAACCAAATGATTTTTAGCAAATCATAAGTCAGAACGGATTTGATTTGTCTTTACCAGAAGCCGTTTGCTTCTGGACTAGCCAACTCTTATATAAATTATCAATATTATCTTTGGTGAGTCGATTACCAATTATGGTTTTTCCACTGCCTTTACCACAAGCCATAAACTTGCGGGCTAGCCAACTCTTTACTTTTTAGGATATGGTGAGTTGAACACCATACAATTTTAGGCAAATTGCAAGCCATAAACGGATTTGAAAAATCTTTACCAAGAGCCGTTTGCTCCTGGATTAGCCAATCCTTATGTGGGTTAGACATGGCGGACTGATTACCATTTGTTGAGTAAGTGAAAAACACTTACTCCAAAAAAAAATTTGGCCAAAAACGGGAGAATTGGGTGGATAATATATGATAAAATTCATGAGAATTCCCCCCACACTTAGAAATGAATATTGCCCTCAATATTCAAAGTACCGGCGGTTATGCCGAAACAAAGAATGTAAAAGGGAAATACTACGGCCATTATTTTATTTTTGATATATACACATTCTTTTTTTTTTTTTTTTTTTAAGAGAATACTTATATACAACAGCGGGGGACAACTCCCCCACACTAGGGTGGTAGAAAGTAGAAAGAAGTCAGAAATATGGGTGAAAACCCATATGGTGTGTGCTACTGTTTTTTATTCCCGAGTCACTAGCTTGACTCGATCCCCGCATTCATTGGTTCATGGGGAAAGTTTGTAGATCTGGGACAACCACAGGAGGAATGTCCTCTCCAAAGTAATGCTTCAACCGATGACCATTCACTTTAAAATTTGGACCGTCAGGTTGAGATAACTCAATGGTGCCATAAGGATAAACCTTAGTGATAGTAAATGGACCAGACCAACGGGACTTGAGCTTTCCCGAGAATATCTTCAATCTTGAATTGAAAAGAAGGACTCGATCACCGACGTTGAAAACGCGGTTCTTGATTTTAGAGTCATGAATCTTCTTTGTCTTTTGCTTGTAGATCAAAGAGTTCTCGTATGCTTGATCACGGAGTTCATTTAGTTCATTCATTTGAACTTTTCTGTGATCACCAGCTGTCTGAATATCGAAGTTTGCATGTTTTAAGGCCCAGTAAGCCTTGTGCTCAAGCTCAATCGGAAGATGACATGCCTTCCGTACACTAGCTTGTATGGAGTACACCGATGGGTGTTTTGTGTGTACGGAAGGCCCGCGCCATCCAGGTTTATCCGACCGGGATGCACGATTTTCGCCATGTCCTTTCTAAAATTCTTTTAATACCTCGGTTGGAAACTTCCACTTGCCCACTTGTTTGGGGGTGATATGCGATAGAGACGCGGTGGGTTACACCATACTTTTGCATGACACGATCAAATTGGTCATTGCAGAATTGTGTACCACGATCACTAATTATAGCTCGCGGAGTTCCAAACCTAGCAAAAAGAGATTTTAAAAATTTTACAACAACTCGGCCATCATTGGTAGGTAAAGCTTTGCTTCCACCCATTTTGACAAATAGTCAACTGCCACGAGTATGTATTTGTTTCCTCGAGATGATGGAAATGGCCCCATAAAATCAATACCCCATATGTCAAAGATCTCACAAACTTGAATGGCATTTTGTGGCATTTCATTTCTTTGAGAGATATTTCCGTGACGTTGACAAGCGTCACATGTTTTGACAAAATCGTGGGCATCCTTATAAATTATGGGCCAATAAAACCCGGAGTCAAACACCTTTTTGGCGGTGTAGTTTGGACTATGATGGCCCCCGGTGGGTCCAGCATGGCAAGCTTTGAGAATGTCCATAGCTTCTTGTCCATAAACACACCGTCGGATGACTTGATCCGCAGAGATTTTGAATAAGTAGGGTCGCCCAGAATAATGTTTAACATCCTTGAAGAATTTGTTCTTCTGTTAGGTCGACATCCCTTTCACTATGAAGTTACCCGCATGGTAATTTGCGAAGTCAGCAAACCATGGGGTGGTAGAGTTTCCACGAAAAGAAACCGCATTGAGTGTCTCGAGAGGAAATGTTTCATTTATTTCCTTTTTCTCGAAAACATCTTGGTGAGGGTTTTCTAGACGGACAGATGATCGCACAGGTTCTCACTTTTTTTATCACGTATAATGATATCAAATTCTTGCGGGAGGAGAACCCAACGGAGCAATCTCGGCTTTGCATCTTGTTTTGCAAAGAGATATTTGAGAGCCGAGTGATCCGTATACACCACGCATTTGGTCAAGATTAAGTACGGCCGAAACTTCTCAAATGCATACACCACGCGCTAATAGCTCTTTTTCTGTGGTGGTGTAATGAGTTTGAGCTTCAGTAATAGTTTTACTTGCGTAGTGGATAGGCTGAAAATGCTTGTTTCTACGTTGCCCTAGGACTGCACCGATAGCAAAATCACTTGCATCGCACATGAGCTCAAAAGGCAAGTCCCAGTCGGGAGCAACGAGAATGGGTGCTTCAGAAAGCTTTTTCTTTAATGTTTCAAAAGCTTTGATGCACTCGGGTGAGAAGATAAAAGAAGCATCTTTTTCAAGAAGATGGGTCATAGGTCGGGCGATTTTAGAGAAATCTTGTATGAATCTGCGATAAAAACTGGCATGACCTAAAAAACTCCTAATACCTTTGACGGTAGTAGGATGAGGCAGTTTAGCAATAACATCAACTTTTGCTCTATCAACCTCAATCCCATTTTTGGAAATCTTATGGCCAAGGACTATGCCTTCTTTGACCATAAAGTGGCTCTTCTCCCAATTTAGACAAAGATTGGTGTCTTCACACCTTTGAAGCATTTTTTCTAAATGGGAGAGACATGTTTGAAACGAGTCCCCAATGACCGAGAAATCATCCATAAACACCTCCATTGTTTCCCCGATCATGTCGTGGAAAATGGCCATCATACATCGTTGGAACGTGCCAGGAGCGTTACATAAGCCAAAAGGCATACGTCTGTAGGCAAAAGTTCCGTATGGGCAGGTGAATGTGGTTTTATCTTGATCCTTTGGATCAATGGGGATCTGAAAATAACCCGAGAAACCATCCAGGAAACAATAGTACTCATTCCCTGCTAATCTCTCAAGCATTTGGTCCATGAAGGGTAGAGGAAAATGGTCTTTACGGGTGGCGTCATTCAACTTACGATAGTCAATGCAAACACGCCATCCCGTAACCAATCGAGTTGGAATTAACTCGTTTTCTTCATTTGTGACAACAGTAATGCCACCCTTTTTCGGAACACAGTGAATTGGGCTAACCCAAGGACTATCTGAGATCGGGTAAATCAATCCCGCATCAAGAAGTTTGATAACCTCCTGTTTGATAACATCATGGATTTTTTGATTTACTCTTCTCTGATGTTGAACTGCTGGTTTGAAGTCATCCTCCATCAAGATTTTGTGAGTACAAAATTCAGGGTTGATACCCTTAATGTCGGAGAGTTTCCAAGCAATTGCTTGCTTGTGTGACTTCAAGACCTTTATGAGAGCAGTCTTTTCATCTTTACTCAAATCTCGAGCAATAATGACGGGTAATTTATCATCACCTTCAAGAAATGCATACTCGAGATGAGGTGGTAAGTCCTTAAGTTCGACTTCAGGAAATTCTTCAGTTTCTCAACTGACTTGACTTCCTTGTTATGAAGTTCGACCGAGGGAGCGGAGGAGAAGTGTCCTGATTTAACAACTTCTCAAAGAAGAATATCTCCTCGAGTTAATCTCATTGTTATTAACCTCATCTGGAATTGAATCACTAGTGTGAGGGTTTGATGATGGATCATCATTAAGCAACTTCTCAATGAGAAGTATGTCCCCCTCAATGTCAATTGAGCATGATCAATTTCCCATGGAACAGAATCACTAGCCAAGTATGCTTCAATCTCTTTCAAGATGAAGTCACTTTCCTCAAACGGAGTGAGAGAAGGAGTAGAATTGGCGATGATGGGTTGAGATGAATGAGTGAGATTATCACTCGAAGAATTATGATCATAACCAAGAACTTCTTGAGTACTCTTCGAAGCAACATCAATGATATCTATTCGGTTAACCGATTCAGAATCATAGTTTCGGAGTACCTCGAAGATTGATCAAGGTTAAAGGTGACAGCTTCATTACCAACACGTAATGTGATTTCTTGCTCAAATACATCAATGAGAGCACGGCCCGTTCTCGGGAATCCTCGTCCAACAATGAGAGGAACCCGTGGATCAGCATCGAAATCAACAACTACAAAGTCACTTGGAAAATGGAACTTTCCTACTTTCACGAATACGTCCTCGGCTATGCCAAGAGGACGAGATATTGTACGATCTGCAAGCTCGAGAGTCATGCATGTAGGAGTAAGTTCCGGAAGAGAAAGTTTCTTCCATACTGAATAAGGCATCAGATTGATGCTTGCACCAAGATCTGCTAAGGCAAAGCATTCAACCATTCTTGGAAATACACAAGGTAAGAGAAATTTTCCAGGATCTCCAAGCTTTTCGAAGCTTTTCGGGATAACTCACAGAGCAGTTCTCGTTAAGAGGAGTTTTAGCCATTTCAAACAACTTTTCCTTGTTGCTTAACATGTGTTTGAGAGTTGATGCAAACTTGGGCATCGGCATGATAGCATCCGCAAAGCTTATGTCAAAATGTAGTTCTTGGAAAATTTGAAAAATTTGTCCATTTGATGACTGGCTTTTTCGCGGAGCTTTTGCTCATTCAAACGTGATGGGTAAGGAATAGAAGATTTGGATTTGGGGTTCTCAACAGGAGCTACAGGAGGTTCAAAAACAACTCCTGGATTTGATTTGGGTTTCGGGACAACTTGAGGTTGGACTACCGAAGGTGGGCAGCGTGTGCGGTACTTCGTGGGCTTGAAAATGCACCTTGTCCGTTGTATCCTTGGTAACTTGACTCATTGCTCCTAGTGGAGGAGGCATTGGAGTCAAAGGTCCATTGTGTGTCTTAGGTTCACTTTCCACTACCTTAGGGAGAGAAGAAGAAGAGGTAGTAGGAATACCAGGTCCATCATATGAAACACCACTTCTGGTTGTGATCGCCTTTGCATCGCCCCTCGGGTTAGCGATCGTGTTGCTCGGAAGTTTTCCGAGCCGAGGGTTGATCATTTAAAGACTTGTTTAGATCAGCGATCTGACTGACCAACAACCTGTTCATTTCATCTTGGGATTTCATGAATTGCTTCAATAACTCATCAGATGATGGTACTGGAGCAGGTGGAGGGAAATTTTGAGGTCGGATGTTTTGATTATGACCTTGTTGTTGAAAATTTCCTTGGTTAGGATTCACATTTCTCTGAAATTGATTCCCTCGATTGAAATTGTTTTGATTAAGGTTTCCTTGATGTTGGAAACCTTGATTTGGTCCGGAATAGAAATTACCTTGGTTTTGATAACCTTGGTTCATTCTAAGTTGGTTCTGATTCCGGTTTTGTATGTTAGGATTCTGGTTAAAACCGGGTGGTGCCTGATAAGTGTTAGCACGGTAGTTTGGTTCATTCTGAGGACGGTATTGATTACCTCCCTGATGTGAAGTACCGGCTAGAGCATTGGCTTCAAACGGACTACCATCGGTGGCAATACAGTTGTAGTATGCATGAGGGCCACCACAAGTAACACAAACTTCAACTTTCTTCACCTCACCGTGTTGGTGTCCTGTGAAGGTTACTTTCTTTTGGTTAGCAAGAACCAAGGCACGAACAATATCCGTGAGTTTGTCAATCTTAGCATCGGTGCTAGATGTACTCGCGGGAGATGAAGTAGAAGGTCCAGCATTAGAATGAGATTGATATGTCTTTGCTCGGAAAGGCGGACTGGGACTTGTTTTCAATGATTTGCAAGGCTTCTTTGGTGGTCTTGCTCAGAAATTACCTGCGGAGGCATTTAAAGAGTCTTGATTGGTCTGGTTCAGACCATTGTAGAAAGTATCCATTTGCATTAACTTGGTAAAACCATGATGCGGACACTTGCGGAGCAATTCTTTGTAACGATCCCATGCCTCCCTGAATGATTCATCAAATCTTTGAGAAAATTTCATTATCTCATTCTTAAGACTTGTAGTTCGAGATGGAGGATAGAATTCTTTAACAAACTTGGTAACTAGATCCTCCCATGTCTCAATGGAACGAGGGGTTGTTTCTCAAGCCAATTCCGGGCTTGTCCCTCTAGAGAAAATGGGAACAGAAGAAGCTTGATTGCTTCATGTGGGACATTCTTGTATTTGATGGTAGATGCAATCTTGTTAAACCATCGAATATGTGCATGAGTATCATCCCGCTCAAAACCATAGAATTGGCTTTGGGTTACAAGATTAAGCAACCCGGTTTTGAGCTCAAAGGTATCAGCCACGATGGCTGGGACAACAATGGCATCTCCGTAACCCTCGATGGGTGCTTGGAGAAGCTCATTCATAGGCTTATCTTCTGCCATTTCGACAGGGGGTGGTGGTAGACGTTCCTCGCCACGGTGAAGGAGCGAACGTCCTACGTCTACGAGGAATATTTGCAAGCTCGTGTGGACTTGTAGAGCCGAAGAACGAGGCGCATGAACTAAGTTTAAAAATCAATTTTCAAAACAAATGCGAGGCAAAACGACAAGTGAACTTAACCAATAATCACAAATGAAATGGCTTCTTTGAAAAAGGTACACCAAATCACAAGGACACAAAGGCAAGTTTTAAATCGATGTTCGGAACTTATTATGGTCACACCCCGGTTGGTAGGTGTAACGCCTTGATTTGCGGTGGTTGATTTTTATGTATTTAAGTACCACTGAAAAGACGTAGGTATAGATATGTGCTAAGGGTTTAAAAACTTTTGGACAATATTTTTGGTATCGTCTCGTTTAACCAAATCGTATCTCTTCAAGAATCACCTTAAAGAAAATACAAGATAGAAAACGCGTTCCATTGTTTTGTTGTTTTATAATTTGTTTGGTGTTGTTAACACTTTAGGAAAAGTGTTAATGAACTTTTTGATAATTTGATAACTTTACAAAAACTGTTTACAAAAAGTGGTATATGTGCAAGTATCGGTCTCAAAAGGTTTAACACACGCTAAAGCCTCCTCCAGGTGGCAGCAAAATTTGATCGCTCCAGAACCGTCAAGTTTTATCACTCGAGCTGACCACTTGTGAATGGCCAACCGTAACAAACTTCAAACAGCTCAGGAGGCAATGCAATGAAGATCAGAGGAATATAGTGGATTCCTGGGTCGTTAAGTCCCACGGAGACTCAATGGTGTTTCAAAACTTTCAGATGATAGAATGATCACTAAGGACAGTGATCAGTAAAGATTTTGATGGATTATTACACTAATGATTGATTGATATGGAATTGGAAACAGAATTGGAAAGCACAACAATCGATAAAACAAGCGTGAAAAACGATTTATTAAAACTACGCGAAACGCATAAAAATAAAAAGTGATATCTATGAAATAAAAGACCTAAAACTATGAAAATGACATTTTTGGAATCCTAAAAATAAAAGAAAATTATTAGAAAAAGAAAATTATTTTTATAACTATTTATTTAATTATTATTAATTAAAAACTATTTTAACTATTTAATAATAACCTAAAATAAAAGAAAATATGAAATAAGGCTAGAAAAATAAAATTATGATTCAGAAAAATCTAAAATATTATAAAACTTATTTTAAAATTGAAAATATATTTTTTTACACTTTTTATCTATTTATTACTAATTAATTATTATTTAAAATACACTTAAATACTAGAAAATATAAAATAAACCTGGAAAAATAAAATTTTAACTTGGAAAAATCTAGAATATTATAAAACTAATTTTTAAAATGAAAATATTTTTTTTATGTTTTTTAATTATTTATTACTAATTATTTTGATACTTTTAACTATTTAAAATTCTAATAAATACTAAACAGATTAGAAAAATTATGAAACTTTTTCTAAAAATAACTTAAGGTGACAGAAAACTAAGAAAAATATAAAACTAGATTTGCTTATTAATAAGCTGAAAAGAAAAATCAAAAAGCTAATTAATATTAAATAAACGCTATCACTATATTAAAAATGATGTTTTTGTGGATTTTCTTTTTGAAAACTATTTAACTACTTAAAATATGAAACTTTAATGAAAACAAAAATTTTACAAACTAAAAATAAGTTGTTTACAAGCTTAAAAACCCAACATGGAGCTTATGAGCTTATTTGATGTTTATAAGCTCGATCAAGCTCTACAGATGAAACCAAAGATAGATAAAGATGCAAATAAGCTAGATCAACTCAAATGAAGCTAGAAAACACAAAAATACATATTGAAAAGCTGTTAAAAAGCAAATAAGCACTTATGATATTATTGTTAAAAGACGAAATGGACAGGGGTTTAAGCTTTGCTATTGCCCTAGTAAATAAGCTGCAAAGTACAAAATTAAGCTTGGGACCTCAAGATGGCTATGTCAGCTTTCCAAAGAACCAAGTTACACAGGATTTGACCAACTAATAAGCTCTGTGAGAGCTTTTGATTGAGCTTGTACAACTGGTGCACAGGGCACTTTTTTGAAGAGGTGCTCAAAAGAAACTAGTAAATAAGCACTTAAACAAGCTATCTGAAAATTATAAAAAATACTAGTGTAAAGATGAGCAGTTGTATTTTGATATTCCAAAAGCTCAAAACATAAAACTCAAAGTTAAGCCCTATATAAAATATTCTATTTTATTCAAAAACGACCAAATGGAAATTTTGACTTTTTAAGATTAACTAAAAGTTTGACTAAGATGAAATTTGAACTGATTCTATTAACTGATTATGTTGTTTTAAGGTGGATTAAGACTGGTTTGGGCAATACTAACAACTTATGAACACAAAACCTTGATCATGAAACATGGAAATCAAACAGTTGATGTACAAGGAGTGATCAAAGGTATTTTTGACTTTTCAAGAACAAAGACTGGTTTTTCTTGTTTATATGAACTAATAAGACCTAATGAGACATACACCAAATAAGAACAATGGCTAGAATAACCTATAACACAGTTAAACAAGCAAATCCAAACACCCCTTTAACTAGACTGTTTTGAAATTTTCAAAGCAAGACACTGATTTAGACCATGCAACTGATTACAGACTTAATATTATCACTTACTAAGACTAAATAGACACTAAACAACATCACTAACAACATAAAACTAAGAAATTGAACTTATGCTATTTTAACTGTTAAACTAAATTTTTTAGCAACTACAAATTAAAAAGAACAAGCAAATGGTTTTATTGGATAATTACACTCAACTATAATGAAGAAACACAAAAACACAAAGAATTGAGCTTGACTGTCTTACACAGTGAAATACAAAAATTGAGCTAAAAGCTTACAAGTGGCTTCCAAGCTCAAAACTAAGAACCAAGGCACACAAACACAACCTAAAGCTTCCCAATAAGCACTAAACCAAGGCCATCCAATATCAACCTGCCCAGACTTTCTTGTATCTTTCACCATGGATTTTTTTATTTTTCAACTATTTTTAGTATTTTGGTGATTTTTCCTTTTTTTACTTCTAAACTGCTTTTAAAGGTTTCTAATAGCTTTAATAAGCTATCTAGGAGCTTATGTGGGCTTATGAGTCCTCAATAACAACTAAAAACAACATTTGATCTTTCATGAGATTTTTGAACTAGGAAAATTAGCATAAAGCGAAAACTTGAGTTAAACTGAAATTGAAACGAAAAGATTCACATTTACTTGAAATAACTTAAACAGATTACTTAGAAAGCTTAAATTACACTGGAACTTTGAAATTAACTAAAACGACATTTAAAAACTAAAATTATACTAGATATGTTGCTACAATGCTTCTCTCCTCTTTATAATCATCTCTTTAGCTCTTGTCGACATCTCTGATTGTATCCCACTTCATTCCAACCATTGGATTGGTCAAAATCATCATAATCGTCCATGTGGAGAATTTGGCGGGAAAAAGTCTTGAGCAGGTTTTGCACATTAATTGGATTTTGGGATATTGTGGGTGGAGGGGGTTGGTATACAAGTGGTGAGACAGGTGTAAAGGGTGGATAGAGCAAATCAAGGAAACCACCATGGTATCTGGATTTTGGCGCAACAATGAGGTAAGGGATGTACAGTGCCTGGTTTTGACTTTCTTTGACCGAGTGGTATTAATAGACAGGGGGGTCACAATTGGTTATGACCGGTCAAATTGGTGGGTATTTGGACTGCTCAAGGGGTCAAGAGGCTCAAGGGGTGGATTGGGCAAAGGTTTGGGCCAGCAGTTGGGTTGGATTGGGTTGATATTAGAAGGTGTCCGTTTGGCTTGATAGCATCACAAGGACCAATCATGTAAATTCGGATTTTTGAGGGACCAAAACTGAACTTTCTCCAATGTTATCAAAAGGACCAATCTTGACAAACTTTAATAGTACAAGGATAATATTTGATCATTTTCCATTTTAAAATATCCAAGGACTAATTTTTGACATTTATCAAACTTGAGGGACCTTTTCTGCCATATGACCAAAGATTCATTCAAGGACCATTTTTGACAACTTAGAATATTTCAGGGACCTTGAATGATATTTCTCCACATTTTTGGATTCCAGGGACTGTTTTTGACAACTTTTGAAACTTGGGGGACTAAAACTGCCAATTTTGCAAACTTGATACATTTTTCATCTGATTTTGATATTTTTGCATTTAAAACACATAAAATACTTGTTTGTGATATTTTCATCATTTTGATGCATTTCTGAGTGTTTTCAGATGATTTTGCAGTTTAGATGGTACAAAAATGATGAGTATTTAGACACTCATCAAGGGTCTAAATTTCTCGAAAGCATAAACAACAGCCAATAATTCCTTTTCAGTAGTCGTATAATTGTGTTGGGCCTCAGACAATGTCTTACTCGCATAGTGTATGGGTTGAAAATGTTTCGATTTATGTTGCCCCAAGATCGCCCAATTGCGTAATCACTTGCATCACACATGAGCTCAAAGGGCAAATCCCGTTTGGGGCAACTAAGATCGGAGCCTCAATTAATTTCTTTTTGAGAAAATTAAATGCTTCAACGCATTCATTGGTGAAGATAAACTGAGCATCCTTCTCGAGGAGATGGGTCATAATATGGCTATCTTAGAGAAATCTTGGATGAAACGCCGATAGAAACCGGCATGATCCAAAAACTCGAATACCTTTGACGGTAGTGGGATGAGGGAGTTTAGCTATAACGTCGACTTTAGCTAGGTCGACCTCAATCCCAGATTTTGAAATCTTATGGCCGAGGACAATGCCCTCTCGAACCATGAAATGGCACTTCTCCCAATTCAAGACCAAATTGGTGTCTTCACACCGTTTGAGCATGTGGTCTAGATGAGAGAGGCAAGACGTGAAAGAATCTCCATAAACCGAGAAATCGTCCATAAAACTTCCATAGACTTCTCGATCATGTCATGAAAAATAGCCATCATGCACCTTTGGAACGTTCCGAGCATTGATAAACCAAATGGCATTCGTCGGTAAGAAAACGTTCCATAAGGGCATGTGAAAGTCGTTTTCTCTTGATCATGATCAATCGAATTTGAAAACAACCGAAAAACCATCGAGAAAGAAATAGAACTCATTCCCCGCTAAACGTTCGAGCATTTGATCCATAAAGGGTAGCGGGAAATGATCCTTTCGTGTAGCATCATTCAACTTTCGGTAATCAATACACACCCTCCATCCGGTGACGAGGCATGTGGAAATCAATTCATTATCTTCATTGGCAATGACGGTCATGCCACCTTTCTTCGGAACACAATGGATAGGTGATGCGTGCCAAACAGTCAAGCTAAATCACTCAAGCCGGCCACTTGTGAATGGCAGACCGTAATAAGCTTAAAACTGCCTAAGCACGAATGCAATGAAGATCTGAGGAGTATAGGGTTTCCTCGGTCGTTATGTCCCAATGAAGCTATGCAATGGATTATCAAACGATAGTGATCGGGAGATTTGAGCGGAAAGAGAGATTGTAAATTATTGTAACTACAGAAAAAGGACATAAACTACAAGGGCTTAAATGCAAATTAAAGGAAATTAAAAAGATAAAAAATATTAAATAAACGCTATCACTATATTTAAAATTGATGAACGTTTAAAACTTAAAACTTAAAACTTACGTCTAAAAAATAAAATTACGTAAACGTACAAAATAAAAAGTGAGATCTAAGAAATAAAAATCCTAAAAGTATGAAAATGACATTTTTACAAACCTAATGATAAAAGAAAATTTATAGAAAAAGAAAATTATTTTTATAACTATTAAATTAATTATTATTAATTAAAAACTATTTTTAACTATTTAATAATAACCTAAAATACAAGAAAATATGAAATAAAGCTAGAAAAATAAAATTAAGACTTAGAAAAATCTAAAATATCAAAATAGAATTTTCAAAACTATTTTTGTATTTTTATGATTATTTTTCTATTTTCTAGGAATTAAATACTATTAAAAACTAATTAAATTATTTAAAAATACAAATTTAACTAAGAAAAATATGGAAAAATATTTTTTTATCTTTTTATATTTATCTTAACTTAATAAAAATGAAAAATTATTTTTTTGAACCTTTTCTTAATTAATTGTATTTAAAGCTAATTAAAAATGCTTAAAAACTAATTTAAATCAAGAAAAATAGCAACCAAGCTAGGAAAAATCTGAAAATTTCAAGAAAACTCTAAAATAGTATTAGGAAGCTAGGAAAAATAGAAAAACAGGGTGCTATGTGGAGGAAAATGGAACTGATGAGCAAAGTGCTTATAAAATAAGCACTTGGATAAGCTAAATGGACAAAACAAGCACCAAACTAAAACACAAGCTAAAATAAGCTAAGAGTGACCAAATGCAACTAGAATCAACAAGCCATAACCTCTGGATTACAAGCTAGATCAGATTGATGATATGAGATAAAAGCTAAAAACAGAATCTGAGGGGCTACTTAGAGCTAGAAAATAAGCACTAAAATAAGCTGGAAACAAGAAAACAAAAGAAGGGACTCAGAGTAGACCTGGTTGGCTATCTAATCTCCAAAGCTCAGACATAGATGAGCTCACATGAGCTCAATACAAGAGTTACAAGAACTGCAAATATCCTGTGCAGGCTTAATGCCCTGCACAGGGCAGTTGACACCATAATGACAAGCTCTTATCAAGCTTATAGAAAATTTGCAAAAATACACAAAAATCATAACAATAAACTAGACCAGGGGAAGTTTTTAAAACCACCATTTTCATTGAAATTGGCCCAGAGATGAAGCCAAGAAAAATCACCTTAGTTAGGCCAAAACTGAGATTTTCCATGTTTTTGACTTTTTGACAGAAATGGAAATTGACTTTTTTTGAACTTTGATCATGATTTAAGGACTGATATAGAAGTAATGTGATGAAATAAGACTAAAGCAATCTATATCTAAGACATTTAAACACAAAATGAGTTTTTGATTTTGCAAAATTCCAACAGTGAACCTGTTAAGATGGTTAAAAGAGAATTTTGACTTTGAGCTTATACAGGTGCAAATGGAGACAAATGTGGGCTTAAATGAACTAAACAAGCATGTATCAACAAGACTTGAGCTCTAAACTAACCTACATCACCTATTAAGTTGCAAATCCAAACCCGCTTAAAACATTGTATTGAAAACAAAACTGAGCTAAATGCTAATCCAACTGGTTTAACTGATTAAACTGAGCTTATAAAACCTAAATACAACTATATAAACAAGAACTACCAAAGTGATCACAGGTACAAGTATAAGCATGAAGCGCAAAATTGACTAAAAATGAAAAGTGAGAAAGTTACTCACAACTGTCCCAAATAGTTTGCACTTAAAACCAAAACCAACATTACACTAAATGGGACTATTCCAACCCAATTCAAAGTGCTGCAACACCCAAACTCCAAAACCAAACCAATTTCACCCAAGTTGACTTTTGTTGACCTTGATCCAATTTTACTTGAAATGGATGCATAAGCTTTAAAAAGCTTGATAAGCTTAAATTAACCGATTTGAGATAAAACAAAGCCACTTGACAAATTTTGATACAGAATTGAAACTAGCTTTTCAACAGTGGACATGAAACTTAGAACTTGTATAAAAACTTGAGATTGATGCTCAAAAGCACCTACAATGATGATCTAACTTGAATGTTATACAAAGCAACTGAAATTACAACATTTGTCTTAAACTAAAACATTAATTTTAAGAATACGACATTAAGGAAAAAATAAAAATCTACTACTCCCTTCTTTGCCTTCTCTCCCTTCTTTTTATACTCCAATCTTCTTATCTCTCTCTTCTGAATAGTTCCCATCAAAAATCTCCACCATTGGATGAATAAAAGCGATCCCTCGCCTTTGATTGCATTTTGGCGAATAAGCTTTTTGTGATTGGTGAGGTTGAGTGCTAGAGGGGGGGAGGTAATTAATGCCTTTTGGAGATTGTTGAGGAGGGGGAACAAGAAGGAGTATAGGTTGCGGAGGTCTGTGGGGATGTTGCGCACAAAGTGGTTTGGGGAAGGAGAAGGGATTTGGCGGGTTTTGGGATTTTGACTATTGGATTTGACCGGATATAATAACAATGCACAAGGGGGTCAAAAGGTTGGGGTCACAATGGTTGGCAGGGTCCAAATTGGTTTGTGACAAGGTCCAAAGGGGTTAAAGGGTTTAATACTTCAAGGGACCTTTATGCAATTTCTGAAAATGTAAGGACCAAAGTCGCCAATATCTAAAACTTGATCCAAGGGCTGAAATTGACAAGTTGCAATAGTACAAGGACCAAAGCTGACATTTTCAAATTTCCAAGGGCCATTTTTGCCAATTTTTAAACTTGGAGGACCAAACTTGTAATTTTCTCAAACTTTTGATATTTTTCACCAAAGGACTAATTTTGACAAGTTATGATTTAAAAGGACCTTTGGTGATTTTTCTTTTGAAATTTTGACTCAGGGACTATTTTTGATAATTTTAGAAACTTGGGGACCTAAACCGCCAATTATGCAAACTTAGCTCATTTTTCATCCGATTTTAAACATTTTGCATCTGAAACATATAAAATGCAATTTTGAGATATTTTCGGTATTTTGATGCATTTCTGAGCATTTTTAGACGTTTTGCAGTTCAGATTTAACCAAAAATGATGAGTATTTACACACTCATCAATAGGGCTAACCCATGAGCTATCGGAGATTGGATAAATGATTCCGGCGTCGAGGAGTTTAAGAACTTCCTTTTGATAACCTCATGAATTTTCGGATTAACCCTACGTTGTTGTTGAATAACGGGTTTGCAATCGTCTTCCATTAAGATCTTATGAGTAAAAAAACGAAGGTTTATGCCTTTGATATAGGAAATTTGCCAAGCGATGGCACTCTTATGTTTACGAAGAATATCCAAAAGTGCGGTTTTCTCCTCATCTTTCAAGTTTTTAGCAATGATGACGGGAAACTTGTTCGTTTCTTCAAGAAAAGCGTATTCAAGATGAGGAGGTAAATCCTTGAGCTCGGGCTCCGGAGGTTTTCATTAGTCGTTTATCTTGATTTGATTTCTTCAATCGTAATCTCTTTCGGAGGAAGTGACGGTGACGGATCTTCATTCAACAATTGCTCAAGATAAAGGATATCTCCCTCCGAATCATAAACACCATCATCAATTCCCGGTGGAATCGATTCGTCATTAGCAAGAAACTCATCGATCTTTTCCAAAAGGAAGTCACCTCCCTCGAATCCGTGAGAGAGGGAAGAGTCGGCAATTATAGGCTCAGAAGATGGTTCAACATTTTTAGAAAGAATGGTGGGATTGCCACCCATAAAATCAAGAAGCTTTTGAGCATACTCCCCCGTAGCAATATCGAGAACGTCGATTCGATTAATAGAATCATCATCATAGTTGAAGGAGTATCTCGAAGGATGGTTAATGTTAAATGAGACGGTTTCCTTATGAGATCGTAAAGTAATTTCTCCTTCATAAACGTCAATCATCGCACGGCCTGTTCTAAAGAAAGGTCTCCCGAGAATAAGAGGCACTCGGGAATCAGCATCAAATTCAACGACAACGAAGTAGGCGGGAAAATGAAGTGGTCCTACTTTCACATAGACATCCTCACGTATCCTTTCGAATAGAAGTTGAGCGGTCCGCGAGTTCAAGAGTCATCTTAGTAGGAGTGAGATCCGAGAGATAAAGCTTGTTATAAATCGAAAGAGGCATTAAGTTAATACTCGCGCCAAGATCGGCCATGAGCATTTCACAATTCCCTGAAACTCACAAGGGATAAGAAATTTGCCGGGGTCTCCTAACTTTCTCGAAGTTTCTTGAGGAGCACCGCCGATCAATTCTCATTCAACGGTGTTTTTTCTATTTCGGCCAACTTTTCCTTATTACTCACTAAATTTTTGATCATGGCGGCAAATTTCGGCATGAGAGTAAAGCGCCTAAGTGAAACTGATGTTAAAATTCAAGGATTGAACGATTTCAACAAATTTCTCCATTTGGTTTTGGTTTTATCACGAAGCTTTTGATCATGAAGTCTTGAAGGATAAGGAAGTGAGGGTTTAAAAGTAGTCTTCGGAACATCGGGTTCCGGGAATCCGAACTGAAGCGAATCGAGGTGGGATGGTGCGGGTGGTTGCACATTTTCTTTAATAACCACGGGTTCTCGTTCCTCCTCCCTCACCAAAGGAATAGGAAAGCGATGGTCCATCATAAGCCTTACCACTGCGGTGGTTATAGCTTTCAATTCACCCTTCGGGTTGGGAATGGTGTCACTTGGAAGAGATCCCGAACTCGAGGGTTGACTTATCTTACACAAAACAAAGATTCAACATATTCTCAAGTTTATTCTGCGAAGCATCCAATTTGTTGTTCTGAAGTCGAATCTCATTCCTAAACTCATTGCTTTGTCTAGTCAACGAAGATTAAAACTCATTTCTCAAACTTGAAATCTGAGTTTGCATGGTGTGGATGGTAGCATTATTGTGTTGAACGTAATTCGTGAATTCATTTGAAGGCAAAGGCGAGCTTGATAGCTTTAATTTTGATATCCTTGATTGTAATTGACTCCTTGATTCGGGTATTGATTTGGTGGGGCTTTGAATTGGTTTTGAACATTTGGTCCACGAACTTGATTTTGATTAAAAACGAGTCGATTGTTCGATTGAGAAAAACCCGGAGGTCCCATTTGATTACTAACACGAGGGTTTGGTTCAACTTGAGGATGGTATTGGTTACCTCCGGTTACGGCATTAGCTTCGAAAGGATTTCCATCCTGGCGTACAATTTTAGTAAGCATGCGGGCCACCACAAGTAGTACAAGTCGTTTCCACCGCTTTGACTTGAGCGGGTGGAGAAGAATTAATCTTAGCCGTCTTAATCTTAACCAAAGCCCGAATCATCATATCCGTAAGCTTATCAATATTAGCATCGGTGCTAGGCGTATTTTGTAAGACGAGGACGATGGTGTAACACTCACTCGGCAAAGCAACCGATTTGCTACGTGAAGTACGGACTTTAGATTTGTTCTCAATAATCGACAAGGCATCTCTCGTTGATCGGGTCAACAAATTACCACCAAGCGGCGCATTGAGAGAGTCTTGATCAATCTCATTCAAACCGTTATAAAACGTATCAAGTTGGTGTAATTCCGTAAAACCATGATGGGGACATTGCCTAAGCAAATCTTTGAATCGGTCCCATGCCTCACTAAATGATTCATCAAATCTTTGTGTGAATTTTGTTATTTCATTTTTAAGCTTGTTGTTTTAGACGGTGGGAAGAATTCGTTTACGAATTTTGACACTAAATTCTCCCATGTGGTTATCGACTCAGGGGTAGTTTTTCGAGCCAATCCGGCGGCCCCCCAGTGAAAACGGGAAGAGTAGTAGCTTGATATCCTCTTCCGGAACGTTACGGTACTTGATCGTAGACGTGAGCTTGTTAAACTGTTAGGAATTAGAAATTCCAGGTATTAAAGAGTCGGTCACCTCAAGTATATGTAATCGTTAGAAAGTTCGTAGTCATAGTACTTTTATGTTAAGTAGTATTTAGTTTAGTAACACCGTGGAGGACGGACGGGTCTTTACCCATGTATGCACCGATCCACGACCCGTTGTGTGGCGTTATATTGTAAGACTATAAATACTCTCTACCTTCCAAGGTAGAGAGTTGGAGCTCATAATAATATCTTTCACTTTCTCTCACTAAGTTCCCTAAACCTCTAACTTTCTCTCTCTAGAATTCCACTTATAAGCCCACTTGTGTTAATGGTTTGATGTGTTTGTGAAATCCAATATCCAACAATTGGTATCAAGAGCCATGGTTAGATCATATCTTGCACATCTTTGGATTTCTAGTGGTTTTAGGTGGTTTTTGAGTTTGAAAAAGTTTAGTGGTTTTTGCATCATTTGGTTGATTTCTTGTGTTAAAGTTTGGATTTTGTTAGTACTTTTATGTTTAGAATCATCACAAGTGTGTAGGTTTTCATTTGGTAAGCTTGAATCATCTTGGTTGGGTTGTTTTTGGATTGAAAAGTGATGTTTATGTGGTTTTTTCTTGCTAGCGACTTAACACACGGAATACTTTCTTCGTAGCGACTTGCTTTACAAATTTGTAGCGAGTTACAGCTTTAGACCTAGCGACTTAGAACTAGCGACTTAAAGTACAAGTAGTGGACTTTCCACGGTAGCGACTTGGAGGTAGCGACTTGGTTTGTGGCGAGTTGCTCTTTAGCGACTTGTATCTTTAGCTACTGAGTAGCTTAATTGTCACAAAATTTTGCTAGCGACTTAATGCTTAGCGAGTTACTACTTAGCTTACTTGCAATTGTTTAGCGACTTGGTGGTATAGCTTAATTAGGTGTTAGCGACTAGAGGATTAGCTTAACTTGGTCTTAGCGATTTGGTTCAAGAATTCTTAGCGACTTGTTGACTTTTCCCGACAAAACTTCAAACGGCAATAACTTTTGATCCGTAACTCCGTTTTCAGCGTTCTACCCAACAAAAGCGCACCGTGAGAACGAGGAGAATAAGTCACGAATAAACTAAAGTTTATTCGTAAACCTTCGAGGGCTAAATCCGCTCAACGAAGTTATTGAGGTTTTATGTTTTAGACCTAAATTTCTTGAGAAAATCGTGCATAAACCAATCCAAATCTCAACCAAACAACATCTCTGCTTATCCCACAAACAATCATAAGTCCTAACACACAAGTGTCTATCATTGTGTCGATCCATCGGTCATCTTAACACATTCCATTGGTCATTGCTTAACGGTTTGGTCTTGATTTTAGTAAAATCTCGCGAAAGATTCTATTTCTTGGTTTAAATCATAGACTTGTAAAATCCCGTGCATTCTACCACATCATGTCTTACTCTCTTGACCGGTGATTTGGAAGTGCTTAAATTGTATGATGATGTGGACAACAATGATAAAGTATGCTACCCTGAACGGTTAAAGATGTTTGAATTGAACAATGAGGATGTGAGATCTTCATGTTCGAAAGTACAATGAGAATGCCACGCAAATGGAATGCAAAGATTGAGCCATATCGCCTACTTCATCCGCACCTCATACAATCATATCCATAGCCGGGGATCGAACATGTAGTGCTCTTTTCCATGGGACTTACCTACATTGACAAGAAGCTTGCTGTTGAACTTAGAACACTTAAAGTTGCAACTTACCAATAAAGAGGTTCAAAGGATGGTTCCAAAGGTACTCTTCAAGTAATCTACAAACAATTTCGCAATTCATCAAGGGGAATATTCAAGATACGATCAACACTTGATGGAATTTCCTTCAAAAACATACTGGAATGGAAATTGAGAATTATTGAGACATTTATCCAACTCATGGATAATGTGAAAAGTACATGAAGAATCGCCAAAAGAATGAAGACGTGAATGAGTGTCGGGTATGTCATCGACAACAAAAAATGACGAGGCGGATAATGGAAAAATGGAATCTTCGTGCTCAAATTCACAAGAGAGAGAGGTGCACCGGACACAACCTGTGCAAGTTAATGCAAAGGAACGCTCCATGGAAGCTTCGAATGTACCCAAGATAGAGATGCACTCCGCCACGTACCGCATGTCAATGCTCGTAAGTTGCATGGATGTTTCTGCTGTACCTAGTTGTGCATCTTCTACTCAAAATGATGATTATGAACTGCATGAGTACGCTGCATTTGTGCTGATGATTCCCTTACCACTGAGCTTAACATATATAAGGATCAGGTTGCTATTTATGAACAAATGTGCTAAGTTTGAGTTGACCACCCGTGAGCGTGAAATGGATGTCCAAATACGCATAACTATTAGAAAAAGTAGGTTTCGAGAAGAAGTATTAAAACAAGAGTTAAACTCCTTACAAGAAAAGCTTTCTAAAAGTGCTAAGCAAAAACAAGAACTTCAAGAAAATGTTAAAATGCTTAAGCAAGAATTCAAGGCTAAGGAATCAAAACTTTTGAATGATTTTTCCAATCTAAAACTTTGAAAAACAAGCTTGAAAATAAGTTGTACGTACAAGGGAATACCATTCAGATGCTCACATGATCACTCAGCATAGAGTCTTAAGCGATAAGCATAGCATTCCCCTTGTTGAGGAACCTAATCCGGAGGTAATTAAAAAGGCTAGAAATGCTCATAAGGTATTGTATGATGGTAATGAGATCCTTAAGCCTAGACAAAACCTAGTTGCTACTGCACTAAGGAAGATAAGAAATCAGATGAAGTCACTAGGGAGAAAATGAATAAGAAGCTAGAAGATCCCGAGTGTAAAAAGAACAAGATAACGATAAAACCCCATGATTACACTAAGGAAAATTGGATATCCTTAAACATGTTTAAGCCTCGGACTCTATTGACCCTCGAACAAGTGTTCGGAAAAAGGATATGGACTTGCAAAAGTCGAAAATCTTGTTGAAAAGAATCCCCCTTGTAGGAAATTCCCTAAAGCGACTGTATATCCTCCAAATACACCAATGCGTTTAGTTCCTAGAACTATTGCCACTAAGAGCAAGACCTTAATCAGTCAATATGTTATTCTTCAACTATTTGTCGATTTTGAGAAAACTTGTAAGAAAAGGATCACACCCACTAGGATAACTGAAGGGGAAAGGGGTTTTGAGCAAACAAAAGAATGTTATCTAACTGAGGTCATGCCTTTCTTTAAACAACTAAAAGATCATTTTGAGAGTCTTAAAAAGGGGATAAAATCATATATTAAAGAAATGGAAAAGGAATTTGATGCAATGATAGTTGAGGTTAGTAACTATGAGCGAGAATTAAAATATAATGAGATTGAGAGGAAGAACTTGCATACCTTGAATGAGAATCTTATTTCGGAATGTATTACTCAAGATGTGTTTTACACTGCTACGAATTGTTCCATTAATGCTTCTCAATTTCATGAATTATCATTTGCTTCGAAAGTCTCCCATGATAGTGTCATTGAGCTTGAAAAAACTAATTCTAAATTGCATGAGAAAATTGAACAGAATGATCATGATAACCTGGTGAAACAGTTTTCTAAATTGGAAGTTGAGCATCTTGCTTTGCAATTAAAATATCAACATCTAAAAGAAAATGCTAAAACCTCAAATATCAAGACATCCTTGGATGCTCTGAATTTGATGCGCTTTTGAAATTAGCAAACGTGATGAACAGATTCGAGCTCATTGTAACACGATCGAAGATTGAAAACCCAAGTCTCACAACTGAAAGGTGAAAAGAAGGAAGTGACAGGATCCCAAATGCCTCCTCCTTTAGATTCTCAGTATTCTCAAACTTTTCATCTTCAAAACTTAGTCAAAGCATTACAAAAGGAAAACGAGAGTTTTGTCAAAGAAAATGAAAAAGTTAAACGACACTTTAAAGAGTTATATGATTCAATGAAAGTCACCCGTGACCAAAACAACGAAAAATAACGTCTTTACAAAAGGAAATTGAGAATCGAGAAGCGGGAAATGGGAAACTGCCACTTGTTTTCAATAAGAATGTTGTCTCAAAGTCACCCTCAGATTGCAAATACACTATGTCAGTTAAATATATTCCTCCTCATCTTAGGAATAATGAACATGCTTTTCATGACTACTGTGCTTACCTTAAGGATAGTCTAGAATGTCTCCGTGAGATTGTCGAAGAGGATTTCATTAACAAACCTCTTGATAGTGAAGTTAGGTTTGCTTGCCTTCAGGCCAAACGATCTCAAGAGCCGCTAGAATGTGTAATTGCAACATGTCCTAAATCCTTATCCTTAGGTACAAAAGGCAAAGCTGTGATGCCGTGTTCTATGCCTAAAGCCAAGCATGTGACCCTTGATATGCCTTGTTCCATGTCGAAATTCAAGCAAGCAACCTGTGATGTGCCTTCTAGAATTTCAGATCCCAGACTTCTAGACCAGAAATGCAGAAAGTAGTGAAGCCATGTAATGTTCCCATCGTTACTTCTACGGATGTTAAGATTGACACTAAAGTTAGCGGGTCAAAACCTAGAAGCTATGCAAAGAAGGATAGGATTACGCAAACTAAAAGTGATCATGATAAGGAAGTGAAAGAACACCATAGGGACAAGAAGTTTGATTTGAACAAAAAGAATCGTGTTAGTTCTAGTATTAGCTCTAAGCTTACTAAAATTAATTCGAGGCCTTATGCTGCACTCTGCAAAAATGTTTAATTTATGATAATCATGATAAATGTGATGTGTTATTTCTGAGGTCTAAGATTCATAACCCGGTTAAGAAAGTTTGGAGAGCGAAACAGATTAAGCAATCATGGAAACCTACAGGAAAGGTTTTTACCAATGTAGGATTTCAGTGGAAGCCAACAGGTCGAATATTCACGAATGGCAAACCTTGCCCCTTAACTAGATCCACTATGCCTAGAGTAGTGCCTGTTAAGGTTTGGAAGCCAACTGGTAGAATAATCCCATTAAGCACAAAATGTCCCTCGACTAAGTCCGATGCTTCTACTAGTTTAGCTCCTAGTGACAATGACATTGCACCTAGGGTTTCTGCGGATTCAAAGATTGTTTGTGCTAACCAAAAGGACCCCATGAGCACGTGGGGATCCAATGTTTCCAATTCTCTGTCTTCAACTGTTGTCCAAAGCAGGTCGTCACAAGTCGCCTTGGTATTTGGATTCGGGCGTGCTCTAAACATATAACTGGGCTCTAAACAATGACGTCCTGTTCACATCATTCGGGCCTCGACTTTATCATTATGGTGTCTACAGATAACACTTCAGGCCCCGTTCTTCAAAGAAAAGAAAAGTGTACGCTCTTGTGTGCGCTTTATCTTCAGCTAAAGAGAAATTCTCTCATGAATGGCCATACTCATCTACATTCTTCATCAACAAGCTTCATGTTTTTCCACGCTCATTCAGTCATCAAGTGGATCTACGTTCATTGGTGTATTCTCTTATTCTCTTGTTAAATCAAAAATGGCAACTTCGGATGCAATTTTTGAGGGGGAGAAGAGTGAATATACTACATGATGATGGATGTTTGAATAATGGTTATACGACTTAATTTTTGATGATAATGAGTGTATATTCTTTTTGATGAAGAGTGAATATACTAAGGATAACTGGGATTCATTGTTTTGAATTTTGATGACTCTCCTCCAACGCCTAATGCTTCACTTACTATGGATAATTGGGAATCAATATTTGGGATTCATTGTCTTTCAAAGATATGTTTGATGAGCACTTTTAACCTCCGACGAATGTTGATCATCCAACGAAGCTCATGCTCGTTTCTATTGACTCAACTGGTTCACCATCAAAGAAGTACTTCTTGGAATTCTCAAGAAACCTTATCTCCAGTTATTTCACAAGGCGTTTATAATGACTATCATGATATTGTAAGTTGCATTATTGAATAATGATCCGCTTTTGGTATTCCTTTGCCAAATCTTTACGGATTATTGTTCCTCTCATTGTGCACGCTATAAATCAACCACATGAACATTAAGGAAAATGACTACCTCATTCTCGCCAAGACATTTGTGGTGCATCTTCCAGATCAGTCTCTACATGTATACCTTTAGGAAGAATGCATTAATGTCAAGAAATCATTTGTTCCGGTTCATTCAGTGGATCGACGTACATCCGGTTGTACGTCCTATTCACTGTTGGGCATTTGACACATAGTTGATTACTTGAGTTAATCAATTATCACTTATTTGAGATTGAAGTTAAAATTTACAAAGGCGAGCTTAAGATGCAAATGCATGGAATTCTTCTTCAGTTTCAAGTTTGGTATATCGGTTTTTCTTTATCAGTGGTCACTTCAAATTGTCTACATATGGGTTGATAAAGATAGTAAGAGAGAGTTTCTATCGCAGTGGTCCTACGGCTCTGAACAATTCCGGGACCAGACTTCAAATCATCCAATTGGTTCATCCCTTGTTCCAAACTCTTCTTCAGAAACTCCATATGTACCTCCATCTAAAGATGATTTAAAGAAATTGTTTGATCCCATGTTTGATGAACATTATGAGCCAAGTGCTAATGAACTGACAATTCCTACTTCAGAGGATGCTCATATTCCTGTGAATGAGGTCAATTCCTCAGTCTCAATATCTTTAAGTCAAGAAGCACCTGCCACGATCCTTCATCTCATCAACAAATCATCATTCTTCAAATGTACATCATGGAAATGTTTCGCATCAATAATGAAGTTAATCCCTTTGCTACTCCTAAATATGCTCCATTTGAAAATGTATTTGCTCCTGAATCTTCATCAGAACCATCTTCTTCGGAGACATCGACCGCTACTTCAGCCCTCAACCACGCCACATGAACACCTCAGAAAATGGACTCACGATCATCCATTGGACAACATCATTGGAAATCCTTCTCATCCTGTATCCACACGGAAACAACTTGCAACAGATGCCTTATGGTGCTTCTTCAACTCCGTACTCTATAAGATCGAACCAAAAGATGTTAAAACCGCCATGGATGAAGACAGTTGGTTCAATGCCATGCAAGAAGAAATTCATGAGTTTGATCGACTTGATGTATGGGAATTAGTACCGGCTCCAGATTGTGCTATGATTATTGCTCTAAAGTGGATCTTCAAAGTGAAACTTGATGAGCATGGTGATGTGTTAAAGAACAAGGCTCGATTAGTTGCTAAAGGATACCATCAAGAGGAGGGTATAGACTTTGAAGAATCTTTTGCTCCTGTTGCTCAAATCGAGGTTATCGAATCTTTTGGCTAATGCTTTGCTAGTAAGAACATGGTAGTCTATCGATGGACGTGAAGACGGCATTCTGAACGGAGATCTTAAAGAAGTCGTCTATGTCGACCAACCTGAAGGCTTTGTGTATCCGAGCATCCTACCCACGTTTATCGTTTGAAGAAGGCTCATTACGGTTTAAAGCAAGCTCCAAGGGCATGGTATGATACGCTATCAAAGTTTCTTCTATCTACCGGATTCAAAGAAAGGAGTAGTTGATCCAACATTGTTCACCGGAAGTCGGCAAACATTTAATTCATGTTCAACTTTATGTTGATGATATCATTTTTGCCTCGACTGACCCCAATGAGTGTGACCGTTTTTCTAATGAAATGAGTTCAAAATTTCAAATGTCAATGATGGGACAAATGTCATTTTTCTTGGGATTACAAATTTCGCAAAGTCCCGGAGGCATTTTCATAAATCAATCTAAATATGCAACTGAGATCTTAAAGAAATTTGGATTTGATTCATGTGACCCTGTTGACACTCCCATGATTGATCGAACCAAACTAGATGAGGACCACTCAGGGATCATGATTGACCAAACAAAATATCGTAGTATGATAGGATCCCTGATGTACCTCACACTAGTAGACCACATCTTGTTCGCTTGTTTGCATGTGTGCTAGATACCAGGCTAAGCCTACTAAAAGGCACCTTGAAGCGGTTAAACGGGTCTTTCGGTATTTCCAAGGAACCATCAATATGGGACTATGGTACCCGAAGGACACCGGTATGTCACTAACAGATATGCAGATGCATCATGCAGGTGTCAAGATACTCGTCGAAGCACGTCCGAGGTGCTCGTTTTTGGGTGATAAGCTTGTGAGCTGGTCTTCAAAGAAGCAAATGAGTACTTCTATTTCCTCTACAGAGGTGAATACATAGCCATGTCATCTTGTTGTGCTCAAATCCTATGGATGAGATCCAATTATCTGACTATGGCTTTGAATTTAACAAAATCCTCTCAGACTGTGATAATAAAGTGCTATTGCTCTCTCATGCAACAACGCTAACACTCAAGAGCAAAGCACATCACATTCACATCATTTCATCAGGGAACAAGTGGAAAAGGTGTGGTGGAACTCTATTTTGTGAGGATCAATATCACTTAGCGACATCTTCACCAAAGCTCTTCCAAGAGAACGCTTTTGAGTTCATACTTCCTACTAGCTTGAAAAGTTTTCAACCGTAGAACACTCAAACGCCTTCGTGAGGAAGACGAGGAGTAAAGGTCTATCTTCATCTATCTCTTGTAAATATTTATTCAAAAAACAAAATACAAAATTATAAAACTCTCAAAAATCAAATAGAAAATTATAAAACTTTCAAAATCCATAAAAATCTAAAAAAAATTCGAAAAATCTTCAAAAAATATTGTCAATTTGTCTTGTTTTTCTCGATTCGATAATATCTACGGTCTTTGTGCTGTCATTCAAAGAATGACACGGGACTTTAGATGTTGTTCTAATTTTAAAAAAAAAAAATCAAAAATTATTTTGGAAAAAAAAATGGTTTATTGTCATTTCAGGCAATAACCCGCTTTTCAAAGAAAGAACAGAGCCATTCTTTATCATGTTTTCAAAATTCCATGCTCTGATTCTTTAATCATTTATCTCAAAAAACTAACTGCTTTGAAAAATAACTCGGTCTCTATTTTTGATAATCATCCGGACTTATTTGTCAAAATCTCTATCTCTCAATCAACAACCTATGTCATTGATTGAGGGGAGAATGATTTCAATTAAATTAAAAGTTATTTGGCATTAAATTGTTTTCAAAAGATGTACATGCATGTTTAACCAATGGAGTTTAAAATCTCAAAATCGATCCTTATCGGCTTAAACGCTTTCATAATTTAGTCACAATTCTCCTTAAAAGCTTTCAAAATCAATTTAAATCTATAGAGATCACAAATCTCAAATGATTTGATAATTGTGATCGGGGAGAAGTGTGATTTAAATAGATTTAAACTGATAATTCGATAAATGGTTTCATAAGTGATTAGCATGTTTGCCTCCCCGTAAGTGACAAACGATTTCAAATTTTCCATGCACATGTTTGGGGAGAGCATCTATCTTAAACCACAATGATTTGAAACGTGATCACTTATCTCAATGTGCAGTTTCCCTCTAGTATGTGCAAAACTCTTTTCAAATCTCGAGGCACATATTGAGGGGAGCAAAATCATGAAAACCTCATCCTTCCCCAAAATGCTTTATCTACTTGATTCGATTAGGGAAGTGATGTTGATATTTTTTGAAAATGGTAATCAAAGAAGTTAATTCTTTCTCTTGCCTCCGTGTGGAAAACTATTTCAAATACTTGATTCACATGTTGGGGGGGAGTTCTTCTTCTAAAAATATCAAAAACAATTCAGGTACAAAATGCTTTGATAAAATATCATAAGTATCCGGATTGATTTTCAAATGGTTTTCAATTGGTTCCTATGGCAGATGAACAATACCAAAAAGACCAACCAACTTTACATTATGTATGGTGATATAAGGATGATAAGGTTAGGTATGTGTTCCCATGATCCGCCAGAACCGGAGGGATCTACCCAGTGACTATCCACTAGTTAGTGTAGAGTTCTTAGGTATGATGATAAAAGGAGAAAAATGAGATATGGGAAGAGTGCGGACTAAGACTGAGCTAGTACTGGAATAAACCCAACAAGGTTCTAGCTATGAAGTCTCGGTAAGCACTGAAGGGGTTGAAGAATTGAATGAGAAAAGGGTGAAAACAAATAGCCCTCCATTTATTCAACCTTAGGGCAGAAACCGGGTTCAATTCATATGCTACTGATGGTAACATCGGTATTGAAGACAAGACGTCATGGACCCAAAGGACGACCTGCACTTTAACTTTCCAAACCACTCAAATTCCTCTTAAAAGGACTTGTTTCATTCTCACGGGGAACCGACATTGTCTATCAACTCTCTCTTAGAGATTGTTGATATTGAAGAAGGAGACCCTCTCCCTAGTCTCGATATAGGATCCAAAATATGCACAAATTGAGTCTAGAGCCACGAGATCATCAATAAATCTCATTAGGACACTTTCAATGAAGACTCTCTGTTTCACACAATGTGGAAAGAGAGATTATATCTTGAGTCCTACGCATTATCCCTGTGGTATTGCCAGAACATCTCAGTGATATGCAAACATACTCACAATGAAGATGGAAAGCCTTCTGGAGCCAACATCTAACAAGCTCCTGGTAGGTGGCATGTGAGATCTATTATACAGATCAACCATGTGACAACTGAACAGAAACAATGGGGCGATTCATTCTTTTGAATCAATCCTGGTTCAGGTTATGGATTGACGGATACCTTTGAAAAACCGGTCTTTGTGCTTTAAAAACACTTTTCATTAAGCACGTCGACCGTGTACTAATTTTTCAAATCAAAAGGTGTTTTATGATTGATAATTGATTTTCATTAAAACCTTCGTTATATTGCAAAAACAATTTCTATTGAGCAATACACGATTGTTTTTCAAATCTCTTTTCATCAATCAGTGGACGAAATTCGCTGGTTCACTCACTCCGTGTTGTCTTCTTTGAGACGTTCCGTTTGAGAACAGCTAGAGCAGCTGCGAAACCCTGTCAAGGAAATTCTTTGGAATTATACCTGATCACAGGCAGTACTTGTACTGATCAACGGGGAACCGTGGGCCGTACCTCAATTCATCGAAAGTGATCAAAGACACTTTCGTGCGCTTTATTGCTAACTGTCTTATGCGGTACACCCCGACGTTGTGATCAATGAAGCGGTCAATTCATACCCGCATGCTCACCTAACACATTCATCTCAAAAGAAATCATGATTAGTGCATCAATGACTCTGATATTTTCACTCCATGCTTCTGCTACGCGGCTGCCAATATCATGAATCAACTAAAGCTTCCGCTACTCTGATGAGAAGATATCATGATCCGGAATGTGAGCATGTCGGTCCGAATGTCACAACATCACATAATACCAACACCACAATGGATGTATCGAGATTTTCTATTAGCCGATGATCTCAAAAGCTGGCTCAACATTATTATCACGTGGATCAATAAAAGACCTCCACTTGGATTAACCAAGCATGCAATGAGTGGAATCAATGACTACGAGCTTCGGAGCAAAGTACTACATCAAGAATGCAAGATCAATTGTTAATGTAATATCTGATTGTATTCAATGTCATTTTAGTATATGTTTGAGGTGACCTCCCTTAGGGGGAGATTGTTAGGAATTAGAAATTCCAGGTATTAAAGAGTCGGTCACCTCAAGTATATGTAATCGTTAGAAAGCTCGTAGTCATAGTACTTTTATGTTAAGTAGTATTTAGTTTAGTAACACCGTGGAGGACGGACGGGTCTTTACCCATTGTATGCCTGATCCACAGCCCATTGTGTGGCGTTTTATTGTAAGACTATAAATACTCTCTACCTTCCAAGGTAGAGAGTTGGAGCTCATAATAATATCTTTCACTTTCTCTCACTAAGTTCCCTAAACCTCTAACTTTCTCTCTCTAGAATTCCACTTATAAGCCCACTTGTGTTAATGGTTTGATGTGTTTGTGAAATCCAATATCCAACATAAACCGTCGGATATGAGAGTGAGGATCGTCCCTCTCAAATCCGTAAAATTGGCTTGACGAAACCAAATTTATCAATCCGTGTTTAAGCTCAAAGTTATCGCAATGATTGCCGGACGATGATGGCTTCTCCATAACCCCGTGGTGCTTGGAGTTGCTCTAGCATAGATCGGTTGTCCTCCGCCATTTCGACAATGGGCGGAGTCTGATTAGTTCGAATCTCGGGTTCGACTAATGGAGCACGTCTATTTCGCCTTCTCGGAATTGTAGCGGCTTCACGTATCGGTCTATAGTTATTAGAACGAAAAGCATGCACTTTCAAAAAACCAAGGCAATTAAAACGAACGGTATTCGAAAACAACAGTGAACTTAACCAATAATCCCAAGTGAATAAATCACTTCTATAAGACAAACGCACAAGCGAGCGGAGAAGCTTTTTAGGTCGGCGCGAAGCTTATTAAAAACCCGCTTCTTTTCAGCCGCAATTTAATGTCAGCCGTCCTTATACCCACCACACAGTTTGTTTATCCAATAGAAATAAATCGACTCATAAGCTACAACAAAGGCAAGTTTTTAATCTTTGGTTCAGGAACTTACTAATGATAACACCTCCGTTGAGAATGTTATATAATTGATGTATTCTATTTAGCTCAAAAACAAAAGAGAAAAATCTTTTTGTATTTTTAATATGATATATATATATAAAGAAAAGGAAAATATTTTTTATTTTTATAAAAAATAGTAACTTCACAAAGGAAGGATCTCGAGTCACTAATCGTCAAACCTTTAACGATATTGTCGCGACAACAACCTCCCCGCAGCGGCGCCAAAATTTGATTCGTTGAGGTTTAGGGGTGTGTGTGTATGGTAAAACCACAATATCGATATCAAAAATAACCACAAGGAATGATTTAAAATCCCTTTAGGAAAAAGGATAATGAATCAAAACCCATGAGTGATAGTGATACGGATTAGGAAATCCGAGTCGTTTCCCAACGAGGTGTGAATGGGCAACGTCGTTATCGGTTCGTTATTAAAATGCTCAATGTTTTGGATTTTTGAATTTATTAAAACTACGTGGAATGGGAAAACAATTAAGGAAAATTACACTACGGGGAATCCTAAATACGCGATTTAAACTAAAACGTATTAAAATGAAACGTGAATAAAATGCAACTACGTCTAATCTAAGTCCTAAAAATGATCTAAAATTATTTTCTAACTAAAAATGATATTTGAAAATTAACTAAGATTTAAAACTAATTTTTTTGATTTTTCTGGAATTTATTTGAATTAAAAACTAATTTTAAACTAGTTTAAATGCTAAAAATTACAAATTAAACTAGGAAAATTATGGAAAAATATTTTTTTGGCTTTTTATATTTTTCTTAATCTAGGAAAATTGAAAAATTATTTTTTGGAACCTTTTCTGAATTAATTGAATTAAATGATATTTAAAAAGTACTAAAAACTGATTTAAAATAATAAAAAATGGTGAACAGTGGTGAAAAATTATGAAAAATTAAGGAAAAGTCTAAAATATTATTCTTAATCTAGGAAAATTAAGAAAAGTGATGCAGGTGCACAATAAAATGAAGCTGATGTGAAAAGTACTTAAAAATAAGCACTTAAAAATAAACTATAAGCTACCTAAGTGCACCAACTTATTACAGAAGCTAGAGTATGCTAAAATTACTTAAAACCAACCTATTCCAACTATCCTAAACCTCTGAAAAGCAATCTACAATGAAATGATTCTATTTCACTTAAATAAACTATCAGCCTAACCCCTCTACTTTCAGCTTAAGCAACAGCTTATTCAATAAGCTAATGTGAAAACCAGATCTGTGGTCCTCAAGACCACCAACCAAGGATCAATTGTACCAGATTTCAGCCAATAATAAGCTAAAGTGAAGCTTGTACAACTTCTGCACAAAACCTGTTTTGACACCACTGTGTGCACAGGGCACTTTCAGAAAATAAGACCAAGTTTAAGCACTTCAAAAGCTACTTTAGAAAATTTATAAAAATAAAATAAAAATATCTCGAAAATAACCACCAACTGAAGTTATGAAATCCAAAATTTAAATCACTTTTATCCAAACATGAACAAATTAAAATTCTACAAAGTTTTGTGAAAACTGACTTATGCAATTTTTGACTTTCTATGACAGAACTGGATTTTGACTAAAATGAGTTTTGATTTCAATTATATGAACTGATTTTGATGTGAAATGATGAAATACAACTATTGCAAGTTATTTTACTACTATATCTACCTAAATGCAAGATTATCCTAACTTATGCTAACTGATTTGAATCACAAGAGCAACTAAAACTAAATTTTGACTTTCAAGTATATTAGATGCGAAATACAACCTAGGATGACTTACTTTTGCCTAAATAGAGCTATATCAATCAAACCTAACCTCTGATTTAATCTCTAGCACAGTTTCACTTTCTAAACCAAACACCTCTTTAATGCAATTTCAAACTTCTAACTATATCCTAAACCTGAAATCTAACTAAAGCAAGTTCTAATGATGAAATTAAAGCTAATAATGCAGAATTACCAACTACTACTATCAATATTATAATAAGCTAATAATGCAGAATTGACAGAAATGAAACAGCAAACACGCACTTACAAAAGTCCTAGCCACAATGGCTTGCCACTGAGATCAAAGTATCACTATCCTAAACTGATCTCAACCCCAAATCACTCTGAATTTCAACCCAGATCCAACTCAGTTTCAACCCATTTCCACCTCAGATAAGCAATTCAGAACCAACTGACTTGTAATTTGACTGAAGTAAATTTTGGAGAAAATTTCTGAGTAGATGATTTGAAAACACTTTATCCAGCTAAACTGAGATTTACTACTACTTTAAACAACTGTTTTTAAAACTAATTAAAATCTTAGAATAGATATAAACTATTTTTTATTTTTTTAAGATGTTTTATTTTATTTTTATTTTATTTTTATTTTTTTATAAATGATATCATAAACTAGAAAACGACTTTAACAAGCTGAAGTTATGACTAAGTAATACTGATAAGCTAATATTAAAACTAAAAACAAGATTAAAACAAATAACTAAAGACAGATTTTATTAATGAAAACGGATTACAAGTAATTGAAATGGAAATACAAGATACTGAATATGAAAACAAGCTTAACTACTATTAATCTACTCAGAAAATTACATGCTAAAAGCTGTGATACAAAGGGGGTATTTATACTTGAGCTTGAACTTTGAGAAGAGTCTAGAATCAATCAGGTTGTGCTTTCTCTTGGCGTTTCTCCACCTTTAGATCATGCTTCCATATCATTCAACAAATCAGAACCCTTGGATTGAATCTTACACGCATCTCTGGCCAATCATAGAAGAGTATGAGGTGAGATGACACACGGATTGCCAACCTGGCATCCGTGTGTCAGCATGTGTCAGGTGATAGTACGGAATTGCCCTTAATTGGGGTTAATTGGCTGAATTGATGAAAGGGCATATTAGGGTTCTTGCTGGGTTTATTTTGGGGGGAAAATGGCGGGGTGGGATTTTATTTATATTATTTTGGTTTTGTGTTGACCGGGGCAAATGGGTAAACGGGTTTAGTTAATAACCGGGTAAAAGGGTTGGGTAATTTGGCTTGGACCAGGTATTGATAGGGTTTTGGGCTTGGTGTTTATTTTGGGCCTAAGGTATAATAGACATGGACTTTGGACATGATATGGACCCATTAGGCAATTTAGGGACTTAATGAGTACAAACTAAAATTTCAGGGACCATTCTTGTAAATCTGAAAATTTGATCAAGGACTAACTTTGCCAATCTTCAAATAATCCAAGGGCTGAATTTGTGCCAACTTTGAAAATTCCAAGGACCAAACATGACAATTCTGAATCTTCAGGGACTAAAACTGCCATTTTGAGAATTGATTGTCCACACTTGCAAATTCCTTTCCCAACCTCGGCTTTTTGCATTCTTCTTTCTCTCGTGCTCGGTTTTCTTCGGTTTTGGCTTTCTTTTGTCTATTTTGTCATATCCGTACCTGCACATGCAAAAACTCAAGAAACACGCAAATGTTAGCAATAAACGGCTCTTTCTTGGTTAATTTGGGTCAGTTTTGATATAGAAAAGGTATGTGTTTTAGCACATATCAACTACCGTTCGGGCCATCACAATTCAGAGGTCATGTAGTAAACGTTCGAGGAGCAAGGACACTTTAAATCATAAATCCAACAACTCGTCGATACATTTTACTCAAATGAAAACCCCTCCCATGAAGCTCCCTAGTATTGTAGCACTTAGTAGATAAAACATATGTTTTGTTTATATATCATAAGTGTCATATGGTTTGTAAGCATAAGTTACAAGGTTGTTTGGTTATGATTAAGAAATCATAATGGTTATCACAAGTATCGTCATAATTTATGTCACAAGTGTTTAAAGAAAAGTTTACAAGTTTCTAAATTATAAAGTTGGTTATTACAAGTATAGTTTCATGGTTTATCGAGGGAGTAGATCCAAATTGTATTGTATACGTTTAGGTTTGTCAAGGCTAAGGCCTTTGGTTTACGGTCTCGGCTTAGGAAGCCTTGAGGCTTTAGCCACGGCCTTGTCGTGGCTTTGTTCTAGGCTATCATGGTCTTGAGACTCAGCCTTGGCCTTAGCCGTGGCTGTGGTCTCGGCTTAAGGCCATTAGGCCTCTTGGTTTGCTTTTAGTTGTGACAAAAGTATAGTTATGAGACTATATAAAGGGGCAGTTTCTGTTTTTGAAAGATAATGGCCTATTTATGCGTTTTCAAGGTCCGAGCTTCTTCACTATTAAAGGAAAATGGCGTTTCGGAAAACTTTCGTATTTTAACTTTTTGATGATTCGGACCAGAAGTACCACTTTTAAAACGGCAGAACCAAAACAGTTTCAATATGGTAGTTTTGGCGTTTAGGTTTTGCTAACTTCTTTTGCCTATAACTTTTGACTCGTTTGTCCGTTTCGGGTGATTCAAGTTGCTATGTTTACCTTTTTATCTTTTCTACCATATTATGTAAGTTAGAAAGTCCATAGGTTACTAATTTTAATGGTCTCAAATGTGTAGAATATGACTAGTTTACTAGTTTGTTACTTTTATGACAATATGTAAATTAAAACATGTGATTGAGTATATGTACATCATGAATCAACATAGTAACTATATATATAGCATGAAATAGTTAAGATTATGAATAATAAAGATGAGATGATGGTGGTGATAAGTTGCTTACAACTTTTGGCTTTCACTTAAGAAATGAGTAACTTAGTAAGGATAGGACTTTGATTGATCGCTTAAGACTTTGGATTGAGCTAGCTTTCCACAACTTGGCACCCTTGAAAACTTGAAGAGTTGGTGATGAAGTACTAAGTGACTTTAGTGGATCTAAACTCAAGAAGATCAGTTAAACTTGCTAGAGATTTGATGAAGTAGCTTGATCTTTGGAACTTCTTTGCATAAACTTGGAGTTTAAAGATCAAATGATGGAAGATATGGTGGATTTAAGCTATGAACGACCCAAAACAGCTTGTGAAGGTCTTTAGGATGAATTTCCCTTGCTATTTATAGGAGGGTAAGTTTGGTTAACCATATATTGGGTTAAATATTAACCATGGTTAAGTTAGGACACATGTAATGATCTAAATGAACCATGGTTAGGATGATGCCACCAAAATTATGACTCCCCCCCCCTAGAGGCTGTCACAATTGGTGACAAGGCTTAGATGATAAGTCTTGATCTTATCTTGGTTACGGAGTGAGTTTTGGTTCCGTTAAATGCCAACCGTAAGTTGTTAAGCCATAAAACGTAAAACCGGGTATCGTAAAAATACGAAACTTGCAGGAATGATGAGACTCATCATTATACTCTATCTAAAAATATAAAATGGGTGATAAGTCTCATTGGGTGCAAAAACGCTACTTAAAGCTGGAAATACGGGTCAAAAACGCGTAATTCGCAGTTTATCAGAAAAGAACGAAATTTCAGGGAAACGACCGTGAATTTATTTAGAGTAGACTAAAATTAGTCTAAAAGTGATATGAGATGTTAAAATGTTGTTTTCGTCATACGCGGGATAACTTTACAGTTATTCGTGAAGTTTAAGAGTTACGCGATTTAAGTAGAAATGTAGAACGTACAAGGTTAATTCCTTTATGGTCAAAGGAGGAGGGAAATATATTTGACTTTTCCAAAAAATGTAAAAGTGTCAAAAACATATTAGAAACAAAGTGCAGGAATCGTTAAGTCTGGATGTAAGTAGAATTGTTTAAAACGTAAGTTTAGTTTCGTTCAACGCAGGGTTTATTTGGTAACATAAAAATAAATCTTAAAAATTCTCAAATTAATTATGAGTGATCTAAAAATTTATCTGATGCGCGTGATGTTTAAATGGTATACCGTCCGAAATGAAGCTTTAAAACGATGTTTTCTTAATAACTTTTGCGAAAATGATCTAACGATTGTCAAACTCTCAGGTTATTACTAAAATAATTTATCTTACGAGAATGTGAAATAAAAATTTTACAGGATGAATAGTGAAAGTGAATAGTAAAAGTGAATAGTAATTTCTCGAAAATGAAAAGTAATCTGAAAATGCGGGTGGTTACAAAGGGCATAATCCCAAAAGGACTTTAGAATAGTAGTTTGACTCATCATGGAGCGAACCATGTCAAGCAGTGTTCGATTCTCCTCTCAGACACACCATTATATTGTAGAGTGTAAGGAGGAGTTCGATGGGCAATAATCCCATGATCCTTTAGATGATCCAAAAACTCTTGACTCATATATTCACCCCTACGATCAGAACATAGTGACTTAATGGTCTTCCCGAGTTGGTTTTCTACTTCCTTTTGAAACACCTTACATGTTTCAAACACTTCATGTTTATGTTTCAACAAGTAAACATAACCATACCGACTATAGTCGTCAGTAAAAGTGACGAAGTAACTTGCTCCTTGTCTTGATACAATTCGAAATGGGCCACATACATCCGTGTGTATTAGTCCAAGTAGATCTTTAGCCCTTTCTACTTGATGTGAATAGGGTTTTCTTGCCATCTTACCAGACATGCATGAAACACACTTTTCAAATGACTTAATTTCAGTTGAGTTGAGAAGTCCATCATGTTGCAACTTCTCCATGCGTTTCTAGCTAATGTGTCCAAGACGACTATGCCACAAAAGAGCAGAGTCCAAGTTAGACTTGGCTCTTTTATTGCTAACAGCAAACATAGAACTACTATTTGTATTAGAACAAGACATATCAATTTCATAAATACCATTCTGTGGAATAGCAGTAAAATAAACAACGTTATTTCTAGAAACTGAAATTGCATTATTCGATTCAAAACGATTAAAAAAACCATCGTCATACAAACGTGAAACTGAAATAATTCCTCTAGTAATAGAGGGAGCATAATGACAATCGTTCAAAAGAATAACTAATCCACTAGGGAGACATAAATGAAAAAAACCAATAGCTTTAACTCATGCGCATTGACCATTGCCCACGAACAAACTTAAAGCTCCTGGCTTCAGCTTCCTACTTCCCCTGAGTCCCTGAGTAGTATTACGGATGTGAGTACCACAACCCGTGTGATATACCAAGGATGTACTAGGAAAAGAGTAGAGTTCTATAGTGAAAATACCTGAAGAGCTAGTTGCAGGAGACTGCTTCTTCTTTTTCATCAACTCAGCAAGATACAGGGGACAGTTCCTTCTCCAATGACCCACTTCACCGCATTGGTGGCAGGTCGCGTCCTTAGCAGGATTATCCTTCTTGGGTGGTGGAGGAATCTTAGGCTTGGGGAATAAGGTGGTTTATGCTCAGGAGCATATGCCAGCTTATACTTGCCCTTCCCTTGATTCCCCTTAGCAGCCTTAAACGATTTATTCCTTTGATTTTTCTGGACCTTTCCCGCACGTATGTTATGTAGTGCAGGTGCAACATCTTTCTTTGGCAACGTCTGATCATGTTGTTTAAGCATAGCATGTAATTCATTTATAGTCTTCCCCATACTATGCATATTAAAGTTCTGCACATACGAGACATACTCTTTAGAGAGACCAATTAAGGTCAAAATAACTTCATAGTTTAGAGTAACTGGGTGACCAAGACGTTCCAAATTGTCAATATAGATCTTCATCTTTAGAACATACAAGCTAACTGATTGACCTTCTTCTTGCTTGCACGCGTGAAATTGTCGTGCAGTTTGAAGAAGTTCTTGTTTTGCCTGTTGGGAAAACATGGACTTCAACTCCTGAAGCATGTCATAAGCGCCAAGATGAGTTAGATTTCATTGGATCTCTAACTCCATGGTCATGAGCATGAAGGCAGCTATGTCCTTTGACCCCTTAACCTAAGCAGTGTGAGCTACAAGAGCCTCGGCAGGGACAGAGTGGCCAGGAGTTGCAACAGGTGCAGAAGGGATGGGATGCTCCAAATAAGTTTCCTTATCTTCAGCTGACAGTATAATGCGAAGCTGGCGATACCAGTCAATGAAGTTAGGTCCAGTGAGTTTTTGTTTCTCAAAGAAACTCCTGATTACCAAATTGTTTCCGACTGAGGTAGTCATCTACAATTTAAAAAATTTCAAATAATTAGTAATTTTGATAATTAACTTCTTAAAAGAATTAACTACCCAATTAATTACTAATAAGACTAAGATCCATCTTGACCTCCCACTTATTACCAAAGGTCTGACCAATGTGTAAACAAGTAGAGCAAGAGGTAAGCGACGAGCGTTAATTGCATAATGCAACTCTTAGACTTATGAGACTGATCAGGGCATTAGTAAACAAGTAATAATGTCAAGAGCATGTTTAGTCACATTTTATGCCTCGGGTCCAAGGTCTGACCAAGCATACTCGAAATAAGTCGACCAAGTAAAAACTTGCAAATATCACCAAACGTCTGACCAATGAGCAATATTCACCATGGTTTGGAATGGCCCTAAGGTCTGACCAAAGAGGTCAAGCCAAATGTACGTGTTCATAGTTGGTTGGCATAGACTTAAAATTTTCACATAGGGTATTCACATAAATGTGCTAAAATCGTGTACAAAGAAGAATGCAAAACAACTTTGTAACACTTATTTTAAAAACTTTTGGTAATGACACTGTAGTGATCATCATGGTTCACGGTAGCTCCAATCGAACTCGCAGGGAGGTGGAGGACTAGGTCAGTGCGAGGCAATAACCGGAAATCCTTTAGGTGTGACTGTGCGCACCTTCTTAAACCCCCTTTATAGTTTGTTCTAGTAGGTGAGTCGTACATCTCAAGTGTCCATAGCGTCTAGTTTTTAAATTCATGAAAACTTGTTTCAATAGTTTAGGTCATTTAGTTTTACAAAAACAATTTTCCACGAAGCAAATAGCAGATCACAATGCACATGGTATTTAGGCGTGTAAATTAAGACCATTATTAATGTTATGATTACGATATGTATTATTCCATATTGCATGCAATTAGGTGTCAAAACAAATAACAATTATGCACATAAGGAATTACAAACGTATAAACATAAAACATTAATAAACACATATGGATATGGGTTCTCTCGGGAGTCTTCCCTAAAAGGAGAACCATAAGGCCCTCGCTAGGTTTTCATCAAGTGCCTAGATCGTCCCATACATCACATAAAGTGATTGAGTGGGTCTTATAGCCGAAAAAATACACATAAAATAAACATGGCAAACTAATTAACCTTTAACAATTTTGCTATTTTATGTATCTAATTAACAATTTAATTTTATTAGTTTGTGTTTAGGTATTTTTTATTAATAATTGACAAGTATTGCATTATAGTTGTCAAAACAAAAATAAATCGAATAACTAGTTAGATTTCATGCAGCCTTTTCGCGTGTTTATTAAAACGTGTAACCCATAATCACAAAAATGGGTTGACTCGTGATGCCACTGTTGGGATTTTAGATTCAAGTTAACCAATTAACACTACTAGTACGCAGCGGAATATGGATCTAGTTTAAGCAATTAAGTTAACACGTATTTAATAAACAATAAAGATATAAAAGGGAACAAGAAAAACTAACCCTCGTAGTCACCCGCAACTTTAACTAACAAAGAAACCAAGTGATCAAAACGAACACCTCTACGAATGCACACGCAAACACTTAACCACGAATACGCCCGAATAAAGCTAGTTGTGTACGTTAACCAAACAACCCCTTGTTTAACTTTGAACTAACGAACCGAACAACCCCTAGAAACGATTATGCCTTGTTGTCTGAGATCGTACCAACCAGAGAACCAAGAAACCACTTTGTCCGATATCGGGTAAAACCTACCCGATATGTTTCTGTCTTTCTGTCCGAGAACCAATAAAACAAACCCTTCGCTGGTGCACTTTATTCGACCAGGAACTGAGCAAGAAACACTAATTGAAACCTCTAAAACAATCTTGGATCAAAAGGGAACGCAAGTTTAGGGTTTCAAAGAAACAAGAAAACCCTAATCGGATATACAAAATCCGATCGGGTCTTGAGCTTCTGTGATGATAGATCGATTATAATTTGGCTGAGAATTAGGGTATCAAGTCGTGAGTTATGAGAGGTAGGGTGTGGGTATTTATAACCCTTGAACCCTAGCTTTCCTTGGGCTACAAACTTGAGCTCCAAGTCAAAACTCATTCCTTATTCTAATACAATACTTCTAGCCCATGTATGCATCCCAACGACCCACTATGGAAACCGGCCATAGGGTCTTGGTTATGGTATAATCGAATCATGCATCAATCGGGTTAATATATAGGCCAAGTTAAATGGTCAAAAGACGGGTCAATGTTCAAGTAGTAAACGTATAAAAACGTACTCTCGTGTTTAACGTGTGTGCCCCCAATAGGCTCACACACTTCTAGTCGTTTAAATGCGTATCCAACTCTCACAATCCAACACAAGAAATATTCAATCGAGTGCTATATAGAATCTTTAAGGGAATTTGAGGAGATGTATCCTTTTGGAAGTGCTGAACGAGCTGATATTGAAGATACTATCATCAAGCTTTATATAAAAACTGTTTGGGACGATTGTGAGTCTGAACTTAAGCGACAACTCCACATTGTTACATGTTAAGGAGCTTGGAATTGTACGAACAAGGTTAACTTAGCTCCTCTGATTTCAATATTCTTATATGTCTTTGATTATTAATTTGTGTAGTGATATTTTTCACAGGGTGACTGTCGAAACTTACAGTTACAAGCACGACGATGAAGATAATGAAGCATAAAATGTTCTCTACTGTTTGAGGTTTTACTATCTTTGTTTGGTCATTTTTTAATCGTTAAGAGTCTAAAATAGTATGTTTGATGGTTTATGTTATTGAACATTTGAGTCCTATTCTTCTTTTATTTTCTTTGTTGCTAACAGATAAATTGGTAAGTGAAATTAATGAATTTGCAGTTTTCTTTACTCTGAAAATTGCACTTCTGAATACCTTCGTTGAATACCATATAAAATAACAAGGTAGCAAAAATTGTGAATCGGTAGTCGGTCGATCGACTCTTTTGTAGCTTGTAATCGGTCTAGGCGGGATTAATCAGTGATTAATCGGATTGGCATTTCCGGCAAGTTTTGGATAGTTCAGGCGAGTTTTGGATATTCTTGACAAGATTTTCTTAAAAAAAAAAAAAAAAAAAAAAAAAAAAAAAAAATCTTATAATATATATAAACATCGACTTTAAATGACTAAAACAAGTTTACGACGATTTTGAGCATTTCTGGCAAAATTTGCATGTTTCCGGTAAGTTTGATCACCGTTGATTATGGTTAACCGATTTACACAAATCAAAGAGGTTGGTAACCGATTAGTGCCTAGGCGGCGATTAATCAGTCTTGTAGAACTTTTTTTGCAACATTGTAAATAATCATGTTAACTGCGTTGTTCTGAAAGGATTAGGTGCGGTGCATTAGTGCTAGTATGATCGCACCCATAATAAAATCAGGTTGTTAATCACATTTTGTTTATTTTCAATGTTACATAAACAAACAAAAATAGATTCAGAAGAAGGGTTGACTTTGAAAGATGAGCACATCCATAAAAGTTTGACTCGAAGCAGCACAAGTCAACTTATTCACTTCAAAGTTCAAACTAGCATCTACATATTCTCTATGACAACAATATTTTCACATAAACCACCTTCAAATATCATCTAAACATTAAAACCTAAACCTCTCCTTGAATGACCAATTTGGAGAAGACGAAATTATTCACAACCAGCCCGAGAAACCATGAACACAAAGATAGTACTCTCCTACTCGATGACCACTTTTTGAAAACCTTTCGATATGTTCTTTAGCGAGTGATGCTCAGAAACAGAAGCAAGGCCCTGCAGCATTCTCAAGATCTCGGTTGGGTCCTCAAGAAAGTATCTGGCTTTGCTTGGCTTTCTGCCAACTGTGCAAGCAAAAACTTCGGCTACTGGGGATAGAGATGGGCCTGCTGTGGCTTGTGTGATTGCTTCAAACATGTCCTCATCTGACCTGTCATCACCTATGCATAGCACGAAATCTGGTAGCATTCCTCTATCTTTCATTGTTGTCAAGAGACGGTCCGCAACTATACCTTTGTTGATTCCCTATTCGAAAAAGAGTGAAAAAAATGTTGGTTAGACTTTTGTCAAATCCATAAAAAATAACAATATAAATATAACATAATCACATGATTTTTGCATTTTAAATCCAACAAGTTAAGTCAAACTGTTTTATTATTGGTTTCATGGTGAAAACATCGACTCTAGACGGTCTAAGCCATAGCTGTAGAGACTTAGAATAGAACTATAACCGAATTGTTTGACTATAAATCAAAAGTAACCTTTAAGCTAAAACGGTTATGTTTACTAGAAGCTGCCAAATGGGGGGTTTGGGCCATGTTGAAAGAGGTCGGGTTAAACCAAAAAACTTCTTGTCATAAACACTTAAAACCTTTTTTCTTAAATAATTAGTGTGTCAAACATGATTACAATTATAGCTTTCGAATAACAATATTCAGAAGGTTTATGCACTAAAAAAGGCATTCTACCTTACTTCCAACCCATTTCCTTTGTTAGCTTTATTTTAACTATACATGTTATAGATAAAATTATAAGCCTAAACGATGCATTCATATGAAATTATCGGTTTTACCAAAATTATTACGTCTTATTTTATTTCCATTTACAGAATGTAACCAAAGGTCTAATTAGCAAATATATACGTGTATTGTTAAAACTAAAAGTTGGTAAAACAAATGGCAAAGACTAACTTGTGATTTAACTTCCACGATATTTTGCCCACTCTTGACAGTAACAGGTTCGTTAGCAAGAACACTTTCCAGATGATCCAAAAGCTCCTTAGCTTGACATGAACCAAAGTCTGGATCAGCATATTGATAGTTCCAGACAAGTCCACTTTCTTTAGTCTCAATGGTTGACCCGTCTGTTGTTTCAGTATACAACTTCATCACAGGCTCTGCAATCTGTTTCCAATAAAAATCCGGCACTGCAACACAAGTCTCCCATTCTGCATCCTTATTTTCCCTACCCAGACACAAAAAAAACATACCTCAATTAACATGGTTAATTTAAATATAGTGTAAAACGGGTCAAAACAAAAATACACTTTTGGGCGACTTTCACCCTGTACTATTACCTTTTACAGTAACTTTTTTTTATACCCATTTGAACCAATGAAAGATAAAACATAACCTAAAGTGTAAAACGGGTCAAAACATAACTTAATTTAAATATAGCGTAAAACGGGTCAAAACAAAAATACACTTTTGGGCGACTTTCACCCTGTACTATTACCTTTTCCAGTAACTTTTTTTTATACCCATTTGAACCAATGAAAGATAAAACATAACCTAAAGTCTACCCATTAAGACAAAGAAAGATTTGTACCTGAGGAAGTAACCATGTTCAGCAGCAACACCCAATTTGTCACATGACGAAAACCACTCAGTCAACGTAACTCGATCCTTCCCACTAACGATAAAAACCACATTTTTAGGGTCCCGACACAAACTATTCACAATTCCTATAACTTCTGAACTTGGACTCGTACTAATTGAGTTCTGAGCAGCCATAGTACCATCATAATCTAACAAAATGGCCCGTTTTTTAGTCCGTTTATAAGCAGAAACAATATGTTCAACCGAAAGCTTCCTAAAATTCGGATCCAAAGCAACAACCCGGAAGCCTAACCCAAACCCAATCCCCCAACACCTTCTCCTCACATGGTCCCGACAAGATCTTTCAAGATCTTGCCAAAAGCTACGAGCCCAATAAGCAACATCGTGAGTACTAACATACCTATAATGTTTTTCATGCCTCATTTGTTTTTCAGCTTCAGCAACAACCAATGCTGAGTCCATTGCTTCAGCAACCGCATCAATATTCCACGGATTAACCCGGATGGCCCCACTTAGAGACGGGGAGCACCCGATGAATTCCGACACAACTAACATACTCTTTTTGGGAGATGACGGATTCAACCCTAAAGTCTCGTCAAGTTTAGCATTCCCTTGTCGACATATAATGTACTCATAAGGTATCAAATTCATCCCGTCCCGGACAGCTGTCACAAGACAACACTCGGAAATCACATAATAAGCAATTCGTTCATAAAACTGAAGCTGGTTATCGATCAAGATCACGGGTACGTAACCTTCCAGACCGAATTTCCGGTTGATTCTTTCTCGAGTGGTATGAGTCTCTGACTGGACCTCCAGAACATCCCTCCCTCGACCCCGAGCCGGGTTTGCAATTTGAACCAAAACCACTTTACCCCTCTTTTCCGGATGCTGAGTCAGCAAATTCTCGAAAGCTAAAAGTTTCAAACTTATTCCTTTGAATATGTCCATGTCATCAACACCAAGTAACACAGTGCGACCTCGGAATTGATCTCTTAACTCTGCAACTTTGGAGTCGGTTTCTGGTAAATCAAGAACGTTTCGTAGTTGTTTCAAATGAATACCAACAGGTAAAATTTTGATGCTAACAGTACGACCGTAATACTCGAGCCCAATATAACCTCGTTTGGATTGATAAGATAAACCAAGCATTCTACTGCAACATGACAAAAAATGGCGTGCGTAATCAAATGTATGGAATCCGATAAGGTCGGAATTCAAAAGTGCCCGTAACAGCTCATCTCTTATGGGGAGTGTGCGGTATATCTCAGAAGATGGGAACGGGCTATGAAGAAAAAATCCGAGTTTGACTCGATTAAATCTTTTCCTTAAAAACGTAGGTAAAACCATTAAATGGTAATCATGTACCCAAACAAAGTCATCATCTGGACTAATTACTTCCATCACTTTATCAGCAAAGATTTTGTTAACCGAGACATATGCTTGCCAAAGGGACCGGTCAAAACGACCACCAAGTTCAGGCGATAACGGAAGCATGTAATGAAACAACGGCCATAAATGTTGCTTACAAAATCCATGATAAAATTTGCTAAAAAGCTCGGGGGGTATAAACGCGGGCACACATTTAAAATTTTCCAACAAATGTTGAGCCACATCATCTTGATCTTTCGGGTCGATGTCTTGTCTAAGACAACCTACATACATGATTTCAACATCTTCCCCAAGCCCGTCTCGGAGCTGTAAAAGAAGGGAATCCTCATCCCAACTGAATATCCAACTTCCGTCGGGTCGTTTGTTGACCCGAAGAGGGAGCTGATTTCCAACAATGATCATCCGTTCTTGTATAACGGATGATGGCGCATCTGAGCTAAAACCTTCATCATCTAGTTCCGATAATATCCCTGGCACGGTTGCCACGCGAGATAGTTTTTTCGCACCCCGACTAAAACCGGATGATGGTAATGGTGCATCACCGGATGCAAGTTCAAAGAGATTAGAGTAAGACCTTGACATCATTATCGGAAAAAATTCGACCAAACTCGATACAAAGATTCCTTTTGATTCTACACAAAAACACATTATAACACCATTAAATAAAAATCAAAACATGCTTCACATGTTTAAATTTATCAACAAACTAAAAAACAACTGTAAACATACATACATAATTACTTACTTATTTAGCTTTACTAAAGTTTAACATCAATCATGAATCACAATGAAAAAAAAAAAAAAAATGATTCTTTTTAGAAACTATTTACTACCCACAAGCTAAATGTGTTGTAAAACACCTTGAATTAATCTGGTTAAATATTCACTTAACAAGTTTTTTAAGATCCATTTATTTACCTAATTAAATCAAGATTAAATTTACTGACCAAAAACCAAATAAACTTTGATATATAACATACATATGACCATAACTAAAACATAAGTACAAGAACATCAAAGCATATGAACAAACATATATATATATATAAAAAAGAAAGTTACTAAAAAGCATAAATTTACTGATAAATCTTGAAATAAACCTGGAAAGTAGCTCAAGCCATTTTTCTTTGAGTGAAAGATGCCAAAATAGCTGCTGCAAGAAAAAATATAAAGTGATAAAGAAACAAAATGGAATAAAATAAAATATTACTGTATATAAAAAAGTTTGCTTAGATGAGTGGTAGTGATGAAAGATTACCTTTGGTTAAAGAAGAACAATTTGGTGAAAAAAAATACTGTACTACTATCAAAGATTCCTTTTTTAATTATTAAACAAATGAAAAAGATTCCTCAACTAAACATAACTACTCTTTGTGCCACTATTTATCCACCAATAAAATAAAACAAATAGTTTTTTCATTACAGTTTGGAATCGTTAGGGAATGAATCAAAAAATGTGAAGGTGTGAGTATCAATTCCCATATATTTATCCACCGATAGAAAGAAAGAGAATTATTCACGCACTCTAATATATGTATTAAACAGTTGTATTTTAAAGTATAATTTGTTTTGATTATTTAGTAATCTCATGTTTGAATCTTATAAAGGCAAGGGTTTACTCCTATTAATTGTGGTGCCTTCTGGCGGATTAGTAGGGGTTTTCCCCCCATCAGGTATTTGAAATAGGCATTTCCGCTTCGAGAGAGCTCTCTAGCGCGGACCCGGTTTAGACAACGTAGTCTAAACATCCCGCAACACGAAGCACTTAATAAGAAATTCACCTTTAAAAAAAAAATTATCCACGAATGATTTAAGAAAGAAAGAGAATTATTGCGGCACTCTGATATATACATTAGATAGTTGTATTCTAAATATAATCACTTTTAGCTATTTTTATATTTAAATGTGTTTAATAAAAATTAAAACGGTGCAAATTACTCCTTATTTAGTAAGTTGATATCTCTTTGATAAAAAATTTGCTTTCTATGTCTAAAGTTTAGTGTTATTAGTAGCTTATACCCTTCTTAACCTAAACCTAATTTAAGAGAAGTGGGATTTGTACACTTATTAAATTGATTGGCACACTTTATTTTAAAATGTGTTGACAATTACTACCTTCGTACCATAATAATTGTCCACTTTGACTTTTTCAAGTCTTTTTTATTCAATTTTGACCATAAATATTTTTATTTGTATAATATAATACTGATGAAAAATATATAGATTTAAATGTATTTTTATTTGGTATAATTTTCGTCAAGATTATATAATAAAAATATAAATGGTCAAAGTTAAACAAGAAATACTCATAAATAGTAAAAGTGGACAATTATTATGGGACGGATGTAGTATACGCTTACACAGTAAAAAATGTGTAATAATGATGTGAGGATATAAATGTCAAATAACTTTAAAATGAAATGTACCAGTCAATTTAATGAGTGTACAAATCACCTCCTTTATTTTAATCACTTTATTAATAATAAAGATAAACTTTTATTACTTTTTATTTCGTATTATTTGTCTTTTATTACTTTTGATTTGACAATTTTTATATTTTATATTTCGCTTTTAACGGTTTTATCCATTTTATTAGCAGGACAAGCTTCGTATTTTTTGTCTTTTACTACTTTTGACTTGTTAAATATTATATTTTTATTTTATACTTTCTGTTTCATAGTTTTATAATAAAATTATGAAAAAAAAGTTTAAAAAGTATAAATAATAAAAAAGGTCATAATCATATGACCTTACTTTTATTTCATAAAACTAACAAAGAAAAATTTTAAAAACGCTAAAACGAATATGACGAATGAAAACACAGTCGTCACTCTCCACTATCTAATAATTCATTTTAATCAATTTTTTATATCTTGTATGATACTGTAAAACTAAGTGATGTTAGTTTTCTTTAAAATAAACGACAAAAGCGATTTCAAATTCTACGTTAATTTGTTAATATGCAGCGGTCATTACAATCACCACCGAATTTTAAACAACCATCACAATCGCAATATAGGAAGTGTGAAGATGTGATTCAATTTCCTTTATCATCAATAATGATTCTATTTCTTTATTATTGAAGCAAATTTCTACTAATATTTTATTGGTTTTACAAGCATAAATATTAAATCAAGACTTGCTTTCAAAATGTATGAAATATAATTTTTATTTTCCAATGTTTTGTTTTTTATTTTTCTTTTTAGTCATCGTTCATTTTTGGAAGCCCTACTTTTCAGAAGCCTCGAATTCTAATATTTTCTAAAAGTTTGCCTATGACATAAATTTCCAAATAAGGATGAAACCAACTTTTGCAAATTTTGAAATTTTCGAAACTAAGTGTAATTTTGTTGACAAATTATATTCCATCGTCCCCTCTCTATACATAGGCTTAGGCACGACAAGTATGTTGTCTTTACTCTTTAATAACTTTTCACTCACACCATGTTTTTAATATCTTTTCACTTACATTCTACAAATTAAAATACGTAGATTGACGGGAACCCTCTGATTTTAGGTGTCTTTGGCATCAGCCATTGTTCACTTTATAAGGAATAACTCCGGCAACTCTCCTGGCCCAGAAGAGCTGAGACGAGCCGAGACTCGACCCCCGATCTCTTATTTCATAAAGTCTCTCCAGTGGGCTCATAGATTTTGCGAAGACGGATACCTATCTAAAACAAATGTCAAAAATAAGACTCGAACCCAGATTAATTGACTCAAACACGAGAGTTCCATCCGTTAGACTAATGCCCCAACAGTATCTTTTCTCTTATGCGAAATAAAATTAATTTGAAATTAACTTTTGTAACTATGTGTAAATAATTCTTATGGTGATGCTGATGCTGAAAGTGAGAGGTCAGCACTCACACATGTTTATTTAATTCAGGAACAGTATTTATTTTCGATTATTTATTTCCGTAACACTTACGTATGCTTTAATTGAAAATTATTATATATAAATTGAAAGCAGTAACATGTCACACATTAAAACATTTATTAAATAAAATTGTTTTAGATTTTTTAATATTTTTGTCAAAAGTAAGAACAGTGAACTCCACTCCGTTTTTACTGTGCTATGCACTAGGCCCAATATTATTTGTCCGTTGAAATTGATTAAGTAAATCCAAAACAGCCCACGTCATATTTTTATTATACGGTACTAGCCGGGTACCCGAGCACAGCGTCGGCGATAAGTATAGTTATATGTGTTTGCTTACCCGTTTAGTGAATTCGTTTCACAACACTTCGAATGTATATGTGTTAGTTGTATGTGTTTGTTTGGGTTCCCGTAACTTTCATGACATCATTATTCCCGCATATAGAAATACCCTTGCAATCTTTTACGCGTCAAACACTACCCCAAAAGTATATGATTTTGACGAATCAAGATTATATTGATTGAAATAAATGAAATAAAAGTTAAAGTTGTAAAATTTTGAATTAAAATAAAATAAACCTATTAAAAATATAAAAACTAAAAACTCATAAAAATATATCAAAATGGATGTTGAATTAAAGAGCATAAAATTTTAGAAAATATGGTGAAATTAGATTATAAAAAGAATAAGTAGATAAAAAGATATATTTTAATTTAAAAATAAAGATGAATTTTTAGTTGAGAAATGACACATGTCATTTTATAATTGGAGCTATTTATCTTAATTTTTAGTGGTTAGGAGTTATGTTTGGAGTTTGTTAGAAGTTAGGCTTGTAGTTTGTTAAGAAGTGACACATGTCATCTCATGATTGGAGCTTATTATCTTAATTTTTGGTTAGAAAAACTCTTTCCATAATAAGCAAGTAAAAAAATCTGAATTTTTAAGCCTTCTAATTTTAGAAGGCCTAAATGCTTTATAAAGTAGTATAGATAGTGTAAAGTCCAAAAATGAAAAATACATGCAAGGTTTGTCTATTGGAATTGATACTCACACCACATTTTTTTATTAATGCATCACAATCTTTGCATTACGGTTTGTACTGTACAATACTGTAATGCATGATTTGTGATGCATTAATCAAAAAATATGGTGTGAGTATCAACTCCCTGTTCCGTTTTATATTTATGTGATTTTTTTTATGCACAAACATCTTTTCGTTAATAAAATACATTCTTCCGTTAATAAAATCAATCAATGAAAACTAATTGTGCAAATTATTTATTCGTTATCTCCTAACGCAAAAAAATTATTTACATCATTAGTCCTCAAAATTAACGTTGCAAGTTTTTTTGGAAATAAATTAAAAGAGGGCATGGTACGTTCGAACTCGGTCTGGTCGCCCAAAAATCAATGCCTAACTACTGGACTACGCATTCGTTGGTGTGACTATACCAAATAAATTTTAGAGTAAATTACACCGTTCATCCTTGTGGTTTGCGTTGACCGCAGGGTTTCGTCCTTTGACCAAAAAAGTTGCACCGTCCGTCCTTAAGTGGGAAACGTTATGCGCCATTAGTCCCTTGACCAAAAAACGTTAAGTTTGACCGTTAAAAACCCATCATGTGACTTGCACATAAGGGTAAATTCGTCATTTCAACACCATAAGGACGAACTGTGTAGATATAGAGCATCAGTTTTCCCCTTTCCCCTCATTTTTCACCTATTCACTCTCTCTCTTAAAAATTTACTTATCTCTCTCTCTCTCTCTCTTAATATCCGGTCACCGGAATCTTTCTCCGGTTACCATCTCTAGCGACTATTCCGGCCACGCGCCACCACCAAATCTCACCACCCTTCTAAAGTGGTAGATCGGGTCCTTGTGACTCCATTTTTGCAACACACGCGCTACAAATCATGACGACGCTCCTTAGATCTCGAGTTAAAGGTTCGGATTTCTAGGGCTATATTAAGGGTTGTGAAAATGGTTTGGTTATTGTTGTTGTCGAAAGGGAAATACCCTCGTGTTGGGTCGTTGGTGTTGCGTAGGCGAGGGGAAAGGCTAGGCCGAGACCCATATGGTCTCGGCAAGACATTGATTGCCTCTCTATCGTGGCCTATTGGATGGGTTGTGAAGTTGATTCAAGTACCAAAGAAACCATTTCTAAGCTACATTCGGTGCTAATTATCACTAAATTATTATTTGGTTATGGTCTGTTTCTATTTTGGTTGTTCACCTGGCCGGTTAGAAGAGAGTCGTGACTGTGACACAATGATAAAGAATATCAGCCATCTGAAATGGGGTCAATGACTGATGGTGAGGATGCGCCACAGGCACCGGTTCATGAACTGCTTGAAGAACTTAAGATTAGTGATGAAGGTGAAGGTATGAATGAGTGATTTAATGTTTATATTTGATTCTTTCTAGTTTTGAGATCATATTTGGAGTTTGGTGTAAGTTGTGATTCTACTTTATTTGTAAGTTGTGATTCTACTTTATTTGTGTGTATTCAAAGACATTTGTGTGTTTTATTTGTCGATCTGGTCACAAAGTTTTTTGTTAGTCATCTGTCCTTATTTATGCAACTTTAGTCACCCCCTGATATTCATCTGTGTTTCTGTGTTATGTTCTTGAATACCTATGAATCTTCACACCTTGAATGTTGGCTTTTGTATCTTCATTTTCACATTTGAACTCCAACAATTTGATCTAAAACTAAGTTTTTCTACCCTTGCCAAACAGAAAGCCAATTATCATATAATAACGAGTTTCAGAATTGCTTGTCTAAACTGAATCATCTAATACAACTTATTATTTGACTAATGTGTTTGAATAGAGCAGAAAACAAATCCAACACTGTTATGTTACATATTATTGTTGTAGTGGTGGTGGGCTAAAAAATATAAAATGACGAATTTACCCTCATGTGCAAGTCAAATGATGGGTTTTTAACGGTCAAACTTAACGTTTTTTGGTCAAGGGACTAATGGCGCATAACGTTTCCCACTTAAGGAAGGACGGTGCAACTTTTTTGGTCAAAAGACGAACTCCTGCGGTCAACGCAAACCACAAGGACGAACGGTGTAATTTACTCTAAATTTTATTTAACCCTTTTTATACGCTTTCGTTCCATTTTTTATACATTTTTATCCGTTTTCGTCTGTTTCTATACGCCTTCATCCGTTTTCATCCGATTTTATACATTTCTGTCCATTTTTATACGTTTTCATCATTTTGTTTACGTTTTTGCATATGTTTATACTTTTTTTACGTTTTGTGAGCTTTCTTACATTTTTATACATTTTTGTACGTTTTCATACGTTTTTATCTGTTTTCATACGTTTTCATCCGTTTTTATACGCTTTCGTCCATTTTATACGTTTTCATCCATTTTTATATGTTTTCATTCATTTTTCTCACGTTTTTATCCGTTTTTCTCCGTTTTCATACGGTTTTTACGTTTCATACGTTTTCTTACGTTTTTATCCGTTTTCATCCGTTTTTGTACGTTTTCGTCCGTTTTTATACGTTTTCATCCGTATTTATACATTTTATCCATTTTTCATTGCGTTTTATCTGTGTTTTGTACGTTCTTACACAGTTTTGTACATTTTTATACATATAAAAACAGACGAAAACGTACAAAAATGTATCAGTTGTATAAACATGGACGAAAACATATAAAAATGAACGAAAAATGGATAAAAAAATACAAAAAACGAATAAAATCGTAAGAAAACATGTGAAAAAGTACAAGAATGGGAAAAAAACGTAAGAAAAAGGTTAATAATGGATAAAAACGTATGAAAATATAAGAAAAGATTAAAAAAGCGTATGAAAACGTACAATAACGTTAAAAAAACCCATACAAAAACGTATGAAAACAGATAAAAACAGACGAAAACATATAAAAACAAATGAAATGTAAGAAAATGTACGAAAACATATAAATACGTACGAAAACGGAAGAAATTATTTCAAATGTATAAAAACGGACGACGTATAATAGCTGACAAAAACGTATGAAAACGGACGAAATTGTATAAACACGGTTAAATAAAATTTATTTTGGTATAATTATACCACTAGAAGCGTAGTCCAGTGGTTGAGGTGTTTTAGAGAGTAATTGCGTGAATCGTTTATAAAAAAGGTGTGAATCATTTTTATAAGCGTAAACCTGTTCTCTTTTCGAGTTGGGCCTAATTCACGCTATACACATACTGGGCCCAGGCCCAACAACGAGAATCACTACGAACGTTGGACCAACAGTAAGACCAATAACGAAATTGGCTATAGTCCAGACTAAAAGTCGCACGCAGGATACTTAGCAGGCCGAACCTCTGGCCGCGGAAGGTACCATGTGTCCGCATCCGCGATTACCACGGAGTCTTGTCCGACAAGGGTCCGACTCCGCCAGCTAACTACCATATGCGAATAACCAGGAAACCCTAGCTGTAAACCTCGCCTATAAATGGTCCTTTTTTCTTGGAAAGGCACTTCGATGCTCCCTTCACCAATTAACTTGTTCTGAATCAGGTTATAAAGAGACTTAACTGAAAAGAGCCCTATCAGGAGACCAAATCCATTTATCCGCAGCAGAAGCATCAAGGGAGAGCCCCTATGATATGATTTTATAACTCCCCTGCAGTACATCGTCGGGGCTCTCTTCTGCAACTCCATTGATTAGTCCATAAAGAATCAATCATAACCCTACTTTCTGAAACTAAGCAAGGTTTATTTGTTTCAAGAGCATAAACATGAGGGAAGCAGTTATACAAAGACATGTATCACTTATCCAAGAATATGTCCAGAAATGCGTTTAGTTGCCAGAGTTCACTTTTTTCACCATTAAGTTATCGAATTAATGCCATGATTTTCCATTCCATTACAGCATCTTATAATATTGTCCCAAACACCGGAACAAGAAGCAAATCCAAGACCTGATACAAAACCGCCAGTATGGCCATAAAGCTCTTTTATACATTTGTTCCAAAGAGCCTATGAGTCTAAGAGAAATCTCCACTTCCATTTCCTTAGAAGACTCATTCTTTGCTTTAATACCCATCTTTCATTCCTTTTATCTAGCATCACCTGATCCACATATTTTTTCTTTCATTGACATTTACTCCCCAAAAGAATCTTTTCCTAATAGATTTCAGTTTGTTTATAACTAATGCAAGAGCCCTAAAGAGAGAAAATAAATAGGAAGGTTCTCAAGGACTGATTTGACGAGAGTTAACCTCCCGCCAATTGATAGCATATTCGTTTTTCAAGTTGAGAGCTTCTTGTAAAACCTATCAATAACACCGCATATGTCTTTCATCTATTATTTTTTTATTTATTTATGTAAACTGTAAATTTTGCCAAGTGTTACAATTATGTAAGTAGAAAAATGAGTAAAAATATAAAACAAAAAGAAAATGTCGTTTCTCATGCTATAACGAGTACCGTAGAACTTACTACAGATTATAATATTTTATTTTTTTACTTTTTTATCTCATCTTTTTAACACACATAAATACTTTTGCTCCTTCATTTCTTTATCAAGATCGTATTATCTTATCTGTTTTGTAACTATTAACTAAACCACCACTGATGTACCAGGGCTATGGTAGAACCGTTTTATTCTTTCTTGCTCATTACCGGCATGAACTTGACATAAAAGACAAATTGTTTGACATACTTAAAAAAGCATTCTAAATACTTGTTAATAAAAAAGAACCAGACAAACAATTGAAGAGCAACCGAACCCTAGTCGTTTTGTTTTGTTTGCTACATAACCAATAAAAACCCACTTGTTGATGTTTCTTTAAACATCAAATGTTCCGATAATGCAAGACTTAAAGTTTTTCTCTGTTCAAATTGTTTGAGATGGCGAATTTTTAACTCAGATATGCATCATCTAACCATGGAATCTCTCACCCCAAAATGTGTACCTCTTGAAGTTTAAACCATGACCTATTGTAAGAATATAATGACGACTTATGATTAGACCACCTCATGATAGTTTAAAGGGTGAGTTTATACATACTCTTCTTATAGGGTGAGTTTTTAATCATTACGTGTATCAGAAGGTTATACGATATGTATCACGGTTTGTACATTTTAACCAAAACCTAGTAATTCCAGTTGAACCTACCCAAAACCTAACAACTCTCTCCCTTGTGGAGATTTCCGGCCGCCACCCTCCTACCTTTTTCCGGCCAATTTCACTATCTAATTCGTCCTCTCTATCCTTCTTTGAAGGGTATGCAATACGATTAGGTTATTGATTCTATTGAGGGTGGTTGGTATCGCTTTTCACTCTTATCTGATCGGATTTCTCCCTACCTTGGCGTTTCTTTAACCCTAATTCAAGCGGTTTTCATCAAATCTTTTTTGGTGAATCGTTTTTTAGGGTTTTTTAACCGCTGGTTGTTTGTAATCGCACCCTTTAACCTTTGATTCATATGTCGGTTCTTCTAATCGATTATACATTTAAAAGGGTCGATCTCATGGCTTTTAATCTAAACCTTAATCGTTTTGTTCTATAGTCGATTTTTAATCGAATCATTAATTAGGGTTTAGTTTTATTGATTCTTATTTATTAACCCTAAACGATTACTATATTTTGTAATCGGTTTTTAGGGTTTCATCTTGTTTGGTGATCGTAGCATGTTACAGCATTTAAATCCAGTCGGTTTGTTTTCGTAGATCGACTATATTTAACATGGTGCGATCTGGTTGGGTTTTGATGCGCTTAGTGACTTACAAAACCCTAATTCTTTTAGGGTTTCGTATATTCTTGATCTGATGTGATTGTCGTGATGATGGATCTGGTGTGTAAGGGTTTGGTTGGTGTTCGCTTACCATGATTTTTCTGCCATGATCATGGGTTTTGGAGAGATGGAAGTTTAAACGCGTTGGTTAACAATGATTTATGCCATTGTGTTTGGAATTTAGGGTGCGATCTCACCCTATTGATTGATCTTGGTTCGTATTACACGCAGGCTTGATGGTAGTGAGATATATTCAAGTTTCTTTGGTCTGGTATACGATGGGGATTGGAAGTTAGGGTTAATTCAGCCTTATGATCGTTACACCATATGTTGTATGGTGCCTTGTTCAAAACCCTTGGTTTCGATCCAAGACTTGCTGCTCATTCACTTACACTAGTCGGTCTTGGTATGGTTGATGCTGGGTGTCATGCTTAGGGATCCTTGTTCATCATTCAAAGTCATGTTGCTATCTTGTTTAATCTTATCTTTTGATCGATGCTACTGGTTTCTATGGAAGCTTGGGTTTGTTGCACCCTTGTGTTAGTCTATGGCAGATTATGCTACCATTACTTTGCATTCTTATCTTGGTTGCATTGGGCAGCTTAGTGGTACTCAAAATCTTGTCATAGTGTTTGGTGTGATCACATGCGTATGGTGGGCAATTGATGTTAATTAATTCAGTTTTATGTGATCATGTGAGGTGTGTCATTGTGACTTGATCCTGGGTGTCTTCATGCGTTTCACTCGGATTGGTTCAAGTTATCATATCTTTGGAAGTTAGGGTTGATTATACCATGTTTATGTTTTCGAATTTGATTTGCTACGGATTGCACTCTTATTAGGTTATTAGATTATGCTTCATGCATAATACTAATAGAAGCTGCAAATGGATTTGTTTTGGAATAAGCACTTGGAAGGCGGGGAAACTTGGTTATGGTTTCTTCATGTTCAAGATCTGGATAGCTATGATGACTAAGAAGACTTAAGTTTTATGATGTATTGTATTTTTATCGTTAGTCATTGTTAGTTGTATTTGGATTTGTAAGTTATAAGAATGGCCTGCCATTCTTATATTGTGGTTAGGTAAGTGTCCTAAGGGACTGAGGTGAGGGACTCACTCTCATCCGTTGTACTTCAATGTTTTTTGGTTAATATACTTTACTAGGGTGCAGGATTACTCCCCTTTACCCAAAAAAAAACCTAGTAATTCCAGTTGATATGAGACCGCTAATAAATTTACTTGATAATGTATCGACACGTATTTTCATTTTCATTGATATGGGGTAGTATAATTCTGAGAGTGACCTACTTGTTGCTATCAATAATTTAATGAGAAAAGTTCCATACGGAACAAGTTTTATCTAAAGAACAAATGGTTAGATCTCAACCATCCATCCATTTGAATCCAACGGATTAGATTAATCTACATTTGAAACTAAAATTATACTAAGGGGTCATTTTTGTAATTTCACATTCTCATTATACTCAAAATGCAAAACGTGAAATCACACACACATGCTTCACTCACACTCTCACCCTCTCAATATTCAGATCCCCAAAACCAACCGAAACCCTAAACCATCGCAATTCCACCAAATCCACCCCCCAAACCACCTCCAAAACCACCGTGAAACCGTAATTATTCATTTAACATGGATATTCGAGATGAATTAGCCCTATCTAAACGCGATTCACTGGCAAAACCTCCTTCATCTAACGTTTCTGATAAAAGTAAGATTCGAAATTCATTTTTTAATTATTTTTTGCTTAATTAACATCAGTAGCTTATTTTGTGATTGAAATTTGTGATGGATTAAACTTTGTGTTATAGGTTTCAAAACTAGGTTAATTTGCTTTTTCTTGTTGTTAGGGCCATAATAATCGATTAGATTGCTTATTTTAGAGCTTAATTTGTGATTGAAGAGTTGTGACTGAAATTTGTGATTGAAGAGTTGTGACTGAAATTTGTGATTATATTGCTTATTTTAGAGCTTAATTTGTCAGCTTATTTTAGAGTTTATGAGGAGACTGCTAAACGAGGGGTGTTTGATCAGCTTATTTTAAAGAATCTTTAAGTTTTGAACTGTTCTGTAACCAATAATGATGGAGTAATCATTAGAGAATATTGAACTAGTCAAAATCTGATGCTAAAAACATATCAAGCAAAGCAGATTTTAAAACCTTACTGATTAAAGATTAAGTTCTGCCTTAAGAGAAGGTAAAATGTTACGGGGGAATTATGCTATTTATGTTTGCTTAGGCAGTACACTTTTTCAGGATGGAAACCATGGTCTGCAACAAAACTAGCAAGAATATAAATGTATCACCAAACAGGAATAACCAAACAACAAGTAATAGGTGTGATATGTTTATGTGGTTTATGAGGGCCGATAATATGCCCAAAAAATAATCAACGGCTCAATGCACTATGATAGCATATCATCAAAAGTTATATTATATATAGAAGTAGAGGTCAAGTACCTTTGACCTTTACTTGTAGTAGGATGCAACGTACAGCTATAGAAAGTGTCATGTAGTGACCGATTTAACAAATGGCGGAAAAGCGCCACCATATCTGGAAGGACACTTATTAAGAGGAGTACTAGTACTAACTCCTGTCTTTTTTAGCTTTATGCAAACATATGTGTAATTATCACATTCAATTGAAGCAGTTGACGAGAGATGTACATAGCGAAACCGATGAGCAATGGCATTCGACAAGATTTTAATTTGTATAACTGATGTTGGTATGCATACATGTGCTCATTTCATTGTTATTGTAAATTTGTATAACTGATGTTAGAAAAATTAACTTACCATGCCAAGTTCAATCAAAACATTCTAATATAAAAAACACACGGGTTCAAAGAACAGGAGGAATAAGGAAGCCACACAGATTTGACTAGCAAGCAATTGAACCATTGGTGGAGAAACTTTTGTTTGACTGGTTTTGTGGCGTACCTGCACCACTTAAGTCCTTTGTTGTCTATGATACAAACCTGTACCTAGATGACCCGTGTGTCTGAACCGGCAATGGTTTGGTTAGGATTAGGAGACAAAAGGTTAGACGAACCATGCCTCAAATCAAGGGAAGGTGTTGAGAACTTGAGATCTCAGCAAGCATAAACAAGCCTTCTAATGTATCAGTTAAACACAACATTGTGTAGTAAACCAATTGAAAAGTCTATTTTTGTTGCATTTAAGCAAATGTGCCATACAAAACGGACCTTGAGTTTAACCAGTTGGTTATTTGTAACTGCACATTCTCTTTGTTTCCGATTTCTGAGTATCAATATGATGTAGCTTATCTTAGGTTGTTTTTGACAATTTGTCTACCATACTTGGAATGGAACTTATCTTTTTTGTTTAATTAGTTTACTTTTGGTTGTTTTTGTTGTTTCTTGGATCTTTTCTTTTTAATTATCTTGTTAGCGAGGAGGGATGTCATGTATTGTATCTACTCTAGTGATTCTTTTGACGAATCATTTGTGATTCATACAGAATCCCATGGGATTTATACAAAATCCCATAGGATTATCTGAGAATCCCATGGGATTTACAGAATCCCATGGGATTTATCGAATCCCATGGGATTTATACAGATCACAAGTGAATTTTTTACGAATCCCATGGGATTTTATTACGAATCCCGTGGGATTTTTTTATGAATCCCGTGGGATTTTTCTGGACGAAAATTTTGAAAAAAAAAGTTCGTCTTTTTACGAATCCCGTGGGATTTTTTTACAAATCCCGTAGGATTTTTCTGGGCGGAAATTTGAAATAAAAAAGTTCGTCTTTTTACGAATCCCGTGGGATTTTTTTACGAATCCCGTGGGATTTTTGTACGAATCCCGTGGGATTTTTTTACGAATCTCGTGAGATTTTTCTGGACGGAAATTTTGAAAAAAAAAAAAGTTCTTCTTTTTTCGAATCCCGTGGGATTTTTTTACGAATCCCGTTTGATTTTTCTGGAAGGAAATTTTGAAAAAAAGTTCGTCTTTTACGAATTCCGTTTGATTTTTCGGACGGAAATTTTGAAAAAAAGTTCGATCCAGTTAGGTGTTAATGGTATGGTAGACCAGATCATGTGAATGGGAACTTGTGCATGGTAGAACAATTGTCCAGTTAGGCGTTAATGGTATGGTAGACGAGAACATGTGCATTATTTTGTCTTTTAAAACTTGAATGGTATAAAAACACGTTTGTGGTAGAACTATTATTTGTCTTTTTATCAGTTAATTATGTGAATCCCAGGGGATTCATTCATAATCCCAAAGGATTCTTTATGATAGACTTTTTTCCACTTAATCTTTTGAAAATATGTGTATGGTAGAAGAGAATATGGAAATAATCCCATGGGATTCATACACAATCCCATGGGTTTCATACACAATCCCATGGGATTCCACTTAATCTTTCCACTTAATCTATTAACATATTTCGGTATCCCTTAGGGATTCATATACAATCCCATGGGATTCATACATACAAGTAAGAAACAAGATATATTCAAAGTGAATCCCATGGGATTCATATACAATCCCATGGGATTCTTACAGAATATAAGTAAGAAACAAGATATATTCAAAGTAAAAAAGAATTTTCTTTTCAAATCATCTAAATAATCAAGTAAAGAAGAAAAATAACTAACAAAACCGAAACCGAATATAAATAATCAAGAAACTTTTGGTTTCGCTTTACCCATTTGGCTTCTCCGGACAGGTTGGTTTTGGCTTTCGCCTATTCGGGTTCCCCTATGAACATATTAACATCCCGCATTTCATTCTTAAAATCTGCAACTGTCCCATGAACATATTCATACCCACCCTTCATACTCGTTAGCAAGTTGTGAGCCCGTGTTGGACCAATCTTGTTCTTTGCAGCTTTAACAACAAACATTTTTTCTGCTTGTGTCATTTTTCTTTGCTTTTTGGTAAAATGTTTGTACTCTTTTGGTATGAGCATATGGTTGTGTTTTGCAATAAACTGAACTAGCTTGTATTTTCCAGAAATGACATCCAATTCTAACCTTATACGAGCTTTACAACCTGTTATATAAAAAAAATATATTTTAAAAACATGTTATACAAAAAAAATAAAAATAAGAATCCCATGGGATTTACAATGAATCCCATGGGATTTACAATGACTCCTATGGGATTTCATAAAGAATCCCATGGGATTGTGTATAAATCCCTTGGGATTCACTGTGAATCACATGGGATTCATCCATGAATCCCATGGGATCTCAAATGAATTTAAGTATCTTTTTTAGTTTACCATTAAACAACAAAATCAGAATCAGAGGGATTCATCCATGAATCCCATTGGATTCATGATTCAATGAATATACATGAATCCCATGGGATTCATCTATGAATCCCATTAATCAACAAAATCGATTCCCAGGGATTTTACCATCATGTTCCTTCATATCAACTTTTGTGAGTACTTCATCTACATCATCATCTGTAACGACATCATCTACATCATATGTAACCACATCATCTATGTCAATCGGATTTGTTGATGAATCCGGTGGATTTGTTGACGATTCCGGCGGATTTGATGACGAATCCGGCGAGTTTGATGACGATTCCGATGGTTTTGATGTCGATGCCGTGATTTGATGAAGAATCCGGTTGGTTTGATGGTGGTTTCAATGAATCCGGCGGCGACTTCAATGAATCCGGCGGTGGTTTCATTATTCGGCGGAGGAATAATGAAATCCGGTGGTTGCAAAACCAATGAATCCGGCGTGGTTGATGGTGGATTTGGATCCGGATGATGAGATCCTGGATTTGGGTTTTTGATGAGAGAAAGTGTTATGTTAAATGAGATATTTTGGGATTATTTTTGCTTTTATTGTAACATGTGATTTTACTAATATGTCCTTCCTTGTTATTTTCAGATTGAATGTGGACCATTGGATGAAAGAAGATTGGATGGTTGAGATCTTCTCATTTGTTCTTTGGATAACATTGGTTTTGCATGGATCTCATCTCATAATTTAATATGTATTTAATTAGAATTTTTATTTGAGCAATTTGTTTTTACATTTTCCAAAAAAATACGTAGTTATTATTTATTCAAAAAATAATAACTACGTATTTTCTCAGCTCGTGTTATTTTCTTCATACCAAAATGTTAAGAGACCTCTTTCAAATTTATTTAAAGTTTTCGCTTATCACATAGACGAAGAAGAAATTCACTCCATTTATTTCTAATATTTAAATCAATTGCTTCATGAACAAGGTTAATGACTTTTTTATTCTTTAATTATTTTCAACGTTTTACATGTTATTGACAATCGGAGGGTTCCTTTAATTAAATTGACAACTAAACAAAAAACTTGTCATTAAGTTAAGTAAGAGTCTTTTGTTCAAAAAAAAAGTTAAGTAAGAGTCATAGTCATGGAAAGCTAGTGTCACGTATAGTAAAAAAACGCGTTTCGAAGACAAGTTTTTTTAACGCGTTTCGAAGAAATCAAAAGAGTTAACAACGATATTAAAGTTTTTGTATGATAGTATCGTTGTTAACTCTTTTGATTTCTTGTCTGGTAGATATAAAAATTCTAGTATAGACTGTAACATTACAAAGCCATTTAAACTTTATGTAATTATTCTAGCTACTTACTAGTCTTCTAATTATATTCTATCGTTCAAAAATAAATAAATAAATAAAAAACGCGTGCATCTATGGGTTGACAAAAAAGTTCCCAAATGACATGAATGAAGCAAAATTAGCCAAACAATTTATCAATTTATGGCACTTTGGAACTTTTTCTTGTTAAAAGACCGATTTTAGATGATCTATATCTCAAGAAATAAATAAATGAAATTAGACTCTTTTTGTAATCAAGTTTTCTTGTTATTCAACTTATTGCAAAATACAATGTTTAAACTAACAATTGCTAATGCAAGTATTCATGCAAAAATGAAGGAGACGTGAGCTACGGGGACTACTTCCAAGGATTTTCTTTATTATTTATTATTTTTATTCTTATTATATATGTTCGATCTGAAAAACATATTGAGTGTATCATTGCTTTGTGCTTGAAAATGAGCCTTGTCCTAATGCTCATGGCTTAATTTGTATCTCGGCTCACGCGTCTTCCAAGGTGGTTCGTGTTCGGATTCAAGAAGAACAAACTTTGGTAAGATGCATGGGATACGGGAGGAAATGTCTTGGGGAAATGAAAACAAAGTCCAATGAACATTGAGGGCGAGAACATTGACGAGAATGGCAAGGGCGTAAGTTTTTTGGATGGAAGATGATCACTATCTCATCTTGAACTTTTGAAGGTTTGTGAACCGGGTGGCTACACGGAGTGGGCAGCAGGGGAAGGGGTGAGACGACATTGTTTTCAATCTTGGTAATAATAGATGATGAGGAGGCGGTCAAAACTTGAGCAACAATTTTTTCGGGTTTAGCGGTATTGGTAATAAGAGAGGATGCCTGCGTAATGGATGAGATGCGGACTAAGGGTTGTTGTTTTTCGATGATAATATCGAGTTGGGAATTGTTTGCATTGATGTAGTCAGGAGTTTGGATAATGAGTCTGTTATGGTTGACATGTACTATTTGAGTGATATGTAACTAATGTACCTAAGTCCATTGCATGTAACCCAAGTCCAAGCCCAGGCCCAGGCCCATCTAGGCGGAATCGGTCTTTATGACAAAAGTGTGTGTGAGGGTGTGTCATAACTCACATGTGTGTGATTTCACCATCTAATCTAATCCTCTTTTCTTTCTCTCTCTAACCTAAAACCTTCTAATTTAAGTGTGAATCTTGGTATTAATTGGTACCAGAGCCACAGAATGATATTTTTGAATTTTTTTTTGAACTGTGAGGTTCAAAATCAAAGTCTTTGATTTTGTGTTTAAAAAACTTAAAGTTTGTATTTTATAGTGTATTTGATGTTTTAGTAAAGTTCTATGAAAAAAGACTGGATTAAAAACATGAAAATTTGAGTTTTTTTTATTTGATTTAAGGGTAAAAGTTGCATTTTTAAAGTTATCTCGATCGTTTGAATTACCTCAGTTGTTCATCTCGTTACCTCAGTCGTGTCAATGGTTCGACAATTTAGAAAAGTACAAGTTACCTCGGTCGTTCATTTTCTCGGCCACCCTCACCGCAATATTTTAACTCGGTTGTTTAACAATTACATCGGGCATTGAATTTCTTTGGTCAAACTAGTTACCTCGTTTGTTTATTATCTCGGTCTTGTGCACCTCCACTACCTATCCTACGTGGCATCGCAATAACTACAGTTGTATTAACTTAGCTCGGCCCAAACAACCGCAATAACTACAAATCATCAAGAACAACCGCAATAGCTTTTCATATTGAAGAATACCACAATAACTCAAACATCAACCGTGTGAAAAACTAGAAGGGGGAGTTGAATAGTTTCTTGATTAAAACTACGTTTTAAACTACTTAGATCGACTTATGTCAATCTATTAAATGTGTATGTTGGATGTTGATAGATAAGTATGTAAATAAGTAATGCAAAGGTAAAGAGTAAGAAACACAAAACCACGACACGAGTTTTTATAGTGGTTCGGCTACAAGGACACCTTCCTTGACCTACTCCACTTCCAGAGTCACCTACTCGAGAGTTCGTAAGCACAACACAACACAAACTCCTTGTGGCGGAGAAGCCTTCACAATGTCTCCTACTCTTTATCCGGTACAAAGCTAAACACCGGGTTCTTCCACGAGGTAGAACCAAACCTATCAATTGTCGCCTACACTTTATCCGGTACAAGGCTAGATACCGATTTCCATTACTAAGGAGGAACTACTACCCAATACAACACGACACCTATCCCAAAGGAGACACACTCTCTATTACAACATCATCAAGGATATCAATATCCTTTGACCCAAACTAATCTATCTTGTACATCGATGCACCATATCGAATGTACACCCTAGGCACATTTCACTAATGCCTTTGACACGAACCTTAGTCACCCTTCACTAATGCCTTCAACATGGACCTTTGGCACCATTCACTAATGCCTTTGACACGGATCTTCGGCACTTTTCACTAATGCCTTCTACACGAACCTTCGACACCATTCACTAATGCCTTCGACTCGGACCTTGGGCACCTTTCACTAATGCCATCAACACAACACTTCTAAGGAGGAAGAAAGAACTATCAACAAGAGAACTTCAGTAGTCTTGATGACGACGAAGCTTGGCAACTCATGGACTTGAGCTTGCTCGACTTCAAGAGGTGGTGATCTCGCCTTTAAGAGGAACCTATAGAATCACACAAAACACAAAACTACATAGAAAGATCCTTTGGATCTGAGGTTAGAGATTTTACAATACTAGGAGAAAGTATGTGTAAAAGGGGTAAGATACAATGAAGAAATGGCTCACTATTTATAGGCAAAAACAACTACTGTTCCCCAGATCCCACGGATCCCTTGCTTGAGGGATCCGTCCAGTGTATTTCTGGGGATCCGTAGGACGCTCCTTCTGATTGGGTTATGGGTCATGGATCATGGGTCATGGGGTTATAGACTTTGGGTCATGGGTATCCAAATAGATACAATATATCTAGAAGATGCAATGCATCTAGTCAATGGGTCATGGATTAGTTCCATGGGTCATAAATAATACCCAACATGACTTCATGCATGATGTCATGGAATGGGTCATGGGTTATGGATCAAGCCCCATGGGTATGGGTCATGGACTTTGGATTTTACCCAACTATATTCAATGTATCTAGTCAATGGATCAAGTACTTAGATTTTTACCCATTACATTACCCATTACAATATATACCATAATATGTAAACACTAGTTGTTATACATATGCGTTTCTATAAAATGCAAACACCATTACTTGTTTAGTGTTTTATATGAAAATGTAAGTGTGTTAGTAAACTATTGGCTCAAACCATTTACGTATTTTATTTGTTTCGTTAAAATGATTTTACGTTTGTTATCGACAAAACATTAGAAGATCGTAAAATATAAATAAACGTTTTTACGGCTTATTTGTATTAACAAACCGCAATAACTATAAACTCACAAAAACAACCGCAATAACTTAAGATTTCATATAAACAATCAAATTGACTAAGAATAACCATCCTTAATCAAGAACAACCAAAATCATCTACATCAACAACCAAATTCACAAACAACTCCTTAATTAGTTAACAGATCCATTATCAAGTCTTCACACTTCATCAATGGCAACTCAACAAGACATCTTTGATCCTTGGTACAATGAGCCGTCCTCCCATGCGAACTGTTTAAGAAGGAGAAGAGGAACTCAATGTGAACTGCATATTTATGGCCAAACTGCAGGAAGTCGTTTCAAACAATGGTTTTGATACTGGACCTTCATATGACACATATTCATTAGTTGAGGTTCCAAACTATGACACTTATTATGATAATGACGTGTTTAATTTGTTTGCTCATGAGATGCATCATCCTAAGCTACCCGAATCCATTACTGATACATATTTGATGGAGCATAATGATAGTAATATTAATTTTGAAACTTCAAATATCGATCTTATTGGAGAAGAAATTGAACAAAATGCAGCTAATGATGAGGAAACACATGCTTTATTTGAATCATTACTTAATAAGTTACAAATTGAAATTGAGAGATGTAACACGGTCAATCACGAAGCCAAGGCTGCAAATGATTCATTGACCACTGAGTTTGAGCAATACAAGGGACAAGAAAAACGTTTTGAAATTCATAAAGAAAGAGTATCAGAACTTGAAATAGGTTACAAATATTTTGTTTGTCAAGAACAACGCTTAATTAAAAAGCTTGATGAAATTTACAAAACTAACTTAAAAATAGTCAAGTCTTTAAATAAATAAATTTCAAATCTTCAAAACCAACTTTCAAAACAAACAACAGCCTTTACCCATCTTGAAAAAGGGAGGAACAAGTTGAAACTGATTTTACAAAACGTGGGGATGAACTTCTTGATACAATCATAGAGTCTGAAAAGAAAATAAAAGATTTAGAAAATATTATTGTGAAAACGGGTCAATTGATTCAAACAATTCACATGCTCACCGCGATCCGAACTCGTTTTACAATAGTGAACAGAAAACTGCTCTTTGTTACAAAAACCCTTGCTACTTACGAAGGCTCAGATGAAACAAAATTGTTTATATAATGGAAATGCTACTTTACGTAATGATGTGATCCTTAGTGTGTATGATTCTAAGGAAACATTGCAACTCGTTGAGGAGAGTCGATCTAAAAGAAAAAAGGGATTCAGAAATAAAACCAATAGATTACTTAAAGCTAAACAAACTTTCTAAAAATTTTTTTCCACAAAAGAAATCCAAAGAACAATTCTTCTTTTCAAATGTTTTCAAAAAGCCTAATGTTCCATACATAGTTATAAAACCAGTTTTAGTAGATCCAAAAGTTGACTCACAACATGTTTTCACAAAGACAGAGATATCATGAAACGATACTCCTAAAAAGAGTGTTGCAAGGGGATATCTTAAATGTAAAAGAAGGAATTTAGTAATTTCAAAAAATTGTTCGAATAAAAATGACTATAACTGCTAATACATGGAATTCAGAAATTCATCAGGAGATTAAAAAAATATTTGAAAAAGAAATTGCTCTTGTTGTTAATAACCTTAACGTAAGAGTAATTCATTTTGAAAAATAATTTTTAAAAGAAGCACCTGAATTTTTGAGGGACTACAAATCTTTTGAAAAGGAAGCTAACGAATCTCTTGAGAAACTCAAACATTTTGAAAATGAAAATGATCGTCTCTAGGAAGCAGTTGTGATTGTTGATATTATGTCCATAATTGTTCAAACATATTCTATTAAAGACTATGCAAACCTCCGGACCGATCTTTCAATCAAAACTGTTAAGCATGAAAATTCTCTCGAAAACTTGAAGAAGAAAACAATCAGTTTTTCAAACAACTTGATTGGAAAACTTAAGTGTAAAAATGACAAAATGTCTTATGAACGTTATTACAAAGATATGGAGAAACAAAATGATTTTCTGAAAGCTTAGTTGGCATAATTGAAAGGAAGGAACGTGGATACTAATTTTGGAAAACCATCAATCTTGGAGAAACCACTACTTTCATAAATGTTTAAACAACATGAACCTTCAAAATCAAGGTTTTCTCCCCATGTTCTTGAGAAAAAGATTTGACAAAACTAGTTACTCCACAATCTATTTCTCAAAAAGAAAAAGTTGTTAAAAGAACCACAAATGTTATTGCACCTCGCCTTTATCGAATTAGTTCGAAAATAGTGTCCAAACAAACACCTTAGGAACCTTGAGGTACAAATGACATGTGTAAGACTACTATCAAGAAGGGTCTAGGAAAAATGCAATAGAGTCAAAAGGGAAAACTTTGAATTCTAGCCTGCGTGTGTTGCTTTCTATAGGACTAGAAGGCACTACTAGGAGCAGCAAACTAAAGCCTGAGAGCAGTACAAGGAAAAATAGAGTCTCGCTTGCGTGTAAGAGTATTCGCACATCGAATAAAGAACTTGAAGTAGAAAAACACCTTAGGAATTTACCGTCTTTTTAGAATAAGAAACAAAATTCACTTGTATTTAATGAAAACGTTAAACTTTCTAATTTGAATGAATCTACTGAATTTGTTTTATTCTATGTGTAAGAAATGTGTATTTGATGATATTTATGATAAATGTGTTTCTAAATATTTGAATGACATGAATTCTCGTGCAAAGGCGCAAAATGCCAAGACCTCAAACCATAACAAACAATTGAAAAAGAAAAAAACTGCTAAGAAAACTGAGAAGTGGTTCTTAAAAACGTCTAGTGTCTTTAAATGACTTATCTCCTAGTGTTAAGAAACATGGAGCGTGCCTTAAGTGGAAATCAACTGATAGAATCTTCAAAATAGTTGGACTTAGATGGAAGGGAACAGGAAAAATACTTGATACTTGATGTGTTTCACATGTGCAAGTTTTAAATTTATAAACACAAAATACCTATATTTGAACAAAACACATACGAGCAAGTATACTCATCCGTGTGTAGCAAGATATAAATCAATAAGCCGAGGTCGTTCTCAAGGATTTGTTTAGTTTTGTGTGTAAGACTAGGATTAATAATTTAACCAATAATGCGAAAATACCAAGCAAACAAATAACGTTGATGATAATTCAAGATATAAATAGTTTGGACATTTAGTTTTACTTGATTGTGACAATGATTTTGAATAAGTTGATTATAATGATTAGAGGGTAATCTAAAATATTGTTCTTAAGACTTAACATTCGTCGGGATCATAAAATGGTAAAAACAAGCATTAAGATTAATCAACCAATTCAAGACTAACACAATTTCAATAGACTTGATTCGCGGTAGTTTCACAAATTTATCAACAATCACAGTAAAGCCCCTTCTTTAATCAAATTACTTACGAATAGGTTAATACAAAAGCTAGCCGATCATAGACAAAAAGACTACAATTGATTGAATAACAATGACCCTTTCGACCTATGACACTATTACCAACAACAAAAAATTTGATAAACAATTGTCAAATGAAACTTTAAGCACAATTGGATCTTAGTAGTAGCTTGAAATTGAGTAAAAATATGTAGTCACAATCAAAAAATTCCTCATATCACAAACATCATTGAAGCAAGCACACAACGGCACTAGCCACTCATAGCAAACAAAGTCATAAACTTAGAATATTTGGTACTTGAAAACATAATTAAAAGTCTTACAAAGCTATAACTGAGACTACAAAATAAAAATTTTCAGTGAAATAAAACCAAACACAAACTATCTTATATCAACAAAACCATTCGCAAACTACACCTATCCCCCACTCTTCTTCAAAAACCGTTTTCCTCCCACAATATAAAACCCAAAACCCTAAAATTTGTGGTAAAATTAAACTTCAAAAGCAATTGAATTCAAAAAATTAATTAGGGGGAAATGATCTAAACCAAATCCTAATGCAACCTTCAATACTAATCTTAGCATGTAAACCCTAATTCAACGCAATCATTGTAACACCCCCAAATCTCGGTACAGCGGAAGACTTAATCAAGTTTTCAGGGCGTTACAATTGGATTGGTATCTCACACAAGTATAGCAAACAAGATAGTCTTTTATCATTCAAAGACCAATCCCAAATTTAAATATTTGAAACATCAATCCCAAAATGTAAATATTAGGCCCAAACATGACTTAATAAAATAGGTCTCCATAAATTATCAGAGTCTTAATTATGATCCTTCAACCATGCCTTCTTGCCAAGCTTCCACAGCACACGTAATCCAATCATCACTTAATTACCTGAGAAAACATGTTAAAAGGTCAGCTAACGCTGGTGAGTTCATAAGTTTAAGTTCAAGATAAAGTAGTGGACCTGTAGGAGTTAATTTGCTATGGGAGACCTAAGATAGATACACATCAATCACATACCAATATCATATCCGATGTCATAGTGGGCCCCTAGCGACACTAGCCAGCACAGTTGTAGCAAAGTCTAGAATGATTGTTAACCCTGGACTAGGTCGAGGTAGAAGTCTATACTTAGCTAGGCAAGTGTTATAGCAATTAGGATTGCTACCCTAGACTAAGGCAACAACGACCACATATCTATCTAATCAGTCAAGCACATAAGCAAATTAAAATAGTTTAGAAGGTCCAAAAATAGTAGCATGATTCTCACCCCAATTTAGTTAAAAACATAGATAAAAGTGGGGCTATGAAACTCACCTCAAGCAAGCAACGCACAAACAAACACTAGCAAGAATATAACAGCTAATCACAGCTCAGCGACTATCGACTCGGCACAACCTATTAATGTAAACCAATTTTAATATTGTTTCCCAAAATCAACGTGATCTACCCCAATGTATTGCTTTTAGTTATCTCCAAAAATGTCTTGTTTCACCGTTTAGTCCTAGCGTTTGGTATCACCGTGTGTGTGTATCGACTCAATATGATATCATGAATGCACTCAAATAACCAATATGTGACTCAATGCAACACAATGAGACATCTAAGCGATAAGCTCCACAGTCCAATAAGTTTCGAAATAAATAGTAGACCTTATCGAATTCGTCAACTCGATAAACTCAATTATTTATTCGTGTCGCTTATTATCCCATAAACCGCTCGCATCCTAACGAGTCATAAGGATAATTCACCCATTAATATTGTTATCCAACGTGCCTAACGGGCTCTTATTAGATTCATCAACCTAATAAGTCCGTTATCCACGTGGATCGACACTATTAATGTTAGGTTATCCATAACCCATGCACACAACGTAAATAAATAAATACTTGAACCTAGTATTAAATGCTAATAAATTGCACATTTCGATAAACGTTCACTCGAAACATTAAATATTTATTTATTATAAAACCTTTCCATTTTAAGTTGTTAATTCCGATTTAAAATAGTAAATAACAAGATAAGTGTTGTTTTCGATATTTTTGGTATAAAAGCCTTTTATTATTTATGTTTCATAGTTTTATTAACCTTTTTATTTATATTACTTCAATTTCATTATTAGTTTCCAAATCGTTAATGTTGGATCGATGTACTCTAACCAAATGTCACACCCCCAATTTACCTGTTTTGCAGCGGAATGGAATTCCAGAGGATTGACTGTCATAGCATCACAATCACAGTTATATTGAACGACCTAAAGTGTCGTTTGAAAAGAACATCGTTTGATATATTAAAAACATTCAGAGTTACAAAGATAGGTCCCAATGAAAATCAACATGTGCGGAAAAATAAGTTTGGTACAAGTCAAACGATATTTTTAAAGTGTATAAATCCCATGTGAGACGCGTCGTCACCGCGACTCTATGATATGTCCTCATGCATGCCATGAAGTGAATGCCTTAGTTACCTGAAAATACATTGCTAAAAGTGTCAACACAAAGGTTGAGTGAGTTCATAGAGTTTATGTATATGCATAATACGACTACCACAAGTATAAGTTTGTATGACAATGATGTCACAAAATGATACAATTGCTATAAGTCCATGACACCGAAACTAGGCTGATCATGATGTTCGCCCCAACAGAGTGTTTGCCAAACAACTCAAATAATGATATTAAATGAAATGCATCCGTTTAACCAGGTGGAATCCACCAACCCGGATGGAGGAGTCACCCTCGATAGATCTATCCACTCACCCTCGCTTCTATGAAATTAACGGTTCATGTTATATAATGGGGACATTCAATTGGCATGAGGTAACTTAAGCAATGTAATGAATTTGATATACTTGGTATCGTAATAAAAAATGATGTACAATGTATTCTCCCCCGTGGGTTTGAAATAAAGTAAAAACTTGAATAAATCGGGGCTATGAAAACTCACCTGTTGCAATGATAATAATGATGTAAAGGCAATCTTGAAATGAGGCTAACCTCGACCGTGACCTATTATGAATGATATGCTCTATGATAAGTTATGATGTAATGTCGTACATGCAAACTCATATGAAATCTATACCACTTGTACGCTTTTGAAAATAGAATTTATCGTCGAAATATATGTTTATGACATCTCGTCATGTTATAAAATACTTTACAAGTATTTACGTTGAAATGATATCTTACGATAATCATTTAATGATTTATTGTGAAATTTTAACTTTTCGTCGTAAAATAATGTCGTTGAAATTTTCATGAAAGTGACTAAAATGGCCTCGAAAAGCTAGTCGTAAAATGGTGAACGTCGAGTGTTAGGAAACGAACTCAATTGTTTTGGGAAGCTTGTATCATTATCTCAAAGTTTTAGCATTTAAGTTTTCATCCTAGAGGTCTCGATCATGGAGAAAAGTATAGGTAAAGTATGGTACTTTTGTCCAAAATATTGTTTAAGAATGGTTTTCGGCAAAGTTTAAGTGACCGTATTTTATTCGTTACAACTCCGCTTGACGAACGGTTGAACATTTTGGAAAATATGCTTGGCGAACTTACTTTTACTAGAAGACATCACGTTATAAAAAGTACTCCATCGATGTTAAAAACGACCCTTAACATGGTAATTGTTGGCCGTAATATTTGCCTAATAGAAACATATAATTGTACTTATAATAAAAGTTACGGCAACTTGTTTAAAATGTGAATAACTTTGTCGTTATAAGTCCGTTTTCTACGTTTTATATGTCCTCGGAATCGTAATAATATATACTAATATATTTTTGATAAGTCGACACAATTTATAACGCCTAAGCCTCATTTTTGACTCGTAAAAAGTCGAGATTACATGCTGAATTTTCTGAAACAAATAGTTTTCGTCGTCAAACTTCAAAAATTCATAACTTCTTCGTTATAACTCCGTTTTAATCCGTTCAAGCGGCAACGTTTTCGTTTTAAAGTATATTTTCTAAATATCTAGCCCAAAATATTTTGCTTACTGTCGAAAATTCCAGAATTTCAAAATATGGACAGACCCTAAGTTAAACTTGTCGAAATGAGTTTTTCTCGCGCCAAACCTATTCTAACCAATTCAAAACAACTCCGAAGCTATTCTAATCCTACCATACACCTTCTTAGGGTGTCATGGGTTCCTAGACATCACCAAGAGTGATTTATAACAAGCAGTAATTATAGGATGACATAAATATATATAACTCTTAAAAACATGTAAAAGTGGTATAAACATCCATGAGACTTGCATGTTTTCTCAAATATGATGAGATGAATATAACAATGAATATGAAATATGATGATTAATATGGATGCTTACTAGTAAACTTGATGAGGTTATGAGAACAAAGGATTTTTCCTAATCACCCAAGGTTGTTATTGCACAACCTTAATCAAGAGTGATACTAGAGTGAATAAATCTTGTCTTGAAAATATTTTGGATGATCCCTCTTGGTCCTTTGGTGTGGCCGGTTGTGTGAGGAAGAGAGGAAGAGAAATGGTTTTCACCTTGGATATTTTATGAATGTATGTGTTATGTGTTAGTGTATATTGCAATATACTAATGTAGATATTTGTAAATTAAGTGACTCACCCCCCCCCCCCCTTGTGTCGACAAGGGGGTGTTAGTCATCCTTTAATATATATATATATATATATATATATATATATATATATATATATATATAGATATATATATATATATATATATATATATATATATATATATATTTTTTTTTATTAATGTATAAGTATAATTAAGTGCGAGTTAATTGAAGACATGTAGTAACTTGAAGACACATTTGAGTATTTAGGGTAGCATTAGATAAAAATAAATTTTAACGGGTCAAGATAAAATATATTGAGGTCCTAAAAATTATAAAAATACATTTCTTGCAAAATTTGAGTGAAATAATAATTATCGTGTAGTATTTAAGAAAACCGTCGTAATTATATAAATATAACAATTTATATACAAAATAAATTGAAAACATCGGGTAAATTAATAATATAATTTTTATAGTCTTAAAATGAGTATAAAAATATATTAGGATTATTTTTGGAAGTATCGGATCAAATGTTCAAAATAATTAATTACGCGATAGCGTTTATTTAATAGGAAAATAAACGTTTAATGAATAAATGCAAATCCATGCATGAACCGATATGAAATGATGTTATTAATGTTGTGTAGACTAAATCTAGTCTATATGGAATGTCTTTGATGATATGTTCATGAATTCGCAGCTAAACCATTATGGTTACGCGAATTTGATACTCGTAAACGTAGTTTACAATAATTGATGAAATAGTGAAACTTTTAAAGTTTGTAAAATGACCTAAAATTACGAGTTGTCACACCAAACTAACTTATATAACTTGTAAGAGTTTAATAACCTCGGATAAATCCTAAGTTACTAACAATGAAAACACTGAACTAACTCTATTAAGTATGCGGAATTTACTTAACAAAGCTAAGAAGAATTAACTTTAAATTTCAACGATTCTATTCAAACTTAGAACCTGTTTGTTATACAGATTCTCTAATAACTCTAAAACTCTAATATCGTACTTTAGGATTCTAAAAACACATATTCTCTAATGCCAATCTAGGGGTCCTTTTATAGACTTAAGGATAACCCTAATCGGTTTACAATTCTAATCCTTGTACGACAAGTAATTACTAAACTAATCTTAGAACATTCTAGATAATCATTACTTTCTATAAAACAGTCTATTACTACCGACTTTAAGCTTTGCAGTACTTTGATGAACGATCAGTACTTTGACTTGTACTTAGCAGTACTTTGACTTCTTCCAGCACTTTGACTTTATCCAGTACTTTGTCATTCTTCAGCACTTTCATATCCCAACAATCCTCCCCTAACTTGAATTCTACTGGTTTGACTTCAAGTTTCTTTGTATATGTATCTTTAACATCTTTGTCTTCAAGGAAAGATTGTGTCTTTGTCTTTAGATTGTATCTTTGTATTCTTTGTGCTCATATCATCATCATCAAAGTATTCTTTTAGAAATAATTCTTTACAGCATCATTCAGCAATCTCAATCTTTTCAGCAACTCAGCAACATATGACAATTTTGTACATTAAATCTTTAAGTTTCAGTCTATTCTCATCACTTCCAGGTGTATAAACTCCTGTGAGAGGTGAATCATTGAAAATTTAATGGATTTTAATGTCTCTTTACCAAAGCCATTAACTATGGAGTAGCCAAATGTTTAGGTGTGTAAGACCATGGTACATTGATAACCATATGATTTTTAGCAAATCATCAGCTATCAACATATTTGATTTGTCTTTACTAAAAGCTGTACCCTTTTGGACTAGCTAGTTCTTTCAACCATGGTGAACTAATTACCATATGAATGGTTTTTCCACAGCCTTTACCACAAGCCATTTTCTTGTGGGCTAGCCAACTCTTCACATTTGCTGATATGGTGAGTTGATTACCATACAACTTATTAGCAAGTTGTCAACTATAAAACGGATTTGAGATATCTTTACCAGAGCCGTTTGCTCATGGATTAGCCAATCCTTTTGTAACCATGGTGGATTGATAACCTATTGTTGTTACCATCTCAAAAACCATTTATTTCTTGTAACCTTTGTTTCAAAATATTTATCATTTAACAAAAGTTTTATCTTTCAAAATCATTAACTGGTTTAATACTGCAAGCAGTACTTTGGTTAAAGTACTGTTTGATCAGCAGTACTTTGAATAAAGTACTGATTTTTCAAAAATTTATTCAATAAAGATTCATACCATTTATTCATGTATCATCATCAGCCATAGTTGTCCATCTGATAAACAATTTGATGACCATTAATGCAGTTTCATTATCTTCTTCAACCTCCATACCATGTTCTAGCATTCTCCTCATAAGATCTGATGTAAGCAAATATCTCCTGTCTGCTAACATATGAATCATAGTTCCATCTTCTAACTCTAGAACATGTACTCCAGGTTCTTCAAAGAATCTCCAGCTGATAATTTCCCAGACTTCTTGGTTTTTCCAAATCTCATTAGTGCTTGATTCTTCAGTTTCCCAAATAGTTGTGAGATCTCCAAGCAGAATTAAACCAACACCTTCTGATGGAATGTGTTCAAAATATTCTTGCACAAGATGATATAAATGAAATAAATCCTCTCTATCTATTATGTGCAATATGTCCCATAGCATATTAAACACTCTGAAGCTTTCATCTTCTCTATGGAACATCAGATAATTTCCATCATTTGATTCTACAACTTCAAAAGTAGATATTGCTGGCTTTGTCTTTTTCTTATCTGCATCATCTTTAGACTTAGGATACTCAAAGTCTACAATTCTCAAGTAATTTCTTAGCTCATCATCTGTATCAGACCTTAACTCAATCTTCTTTGATGGCTGTTCATCTTCAGTTGTTCTTTTTCTTTTTAAACTTCCTTTTCTATCATCTTCTTTCTTCTCATCATCATCTTTAAAGTCTTTAATACTATCAACTTGCTTCTTATAAGCTTCTTTCACAGCTTCTATACACTGTTTCATCTTAATATAATTCAGCTTCTGCAATCCAATATATCCTTGACCTTTTAAATAAGCCATCATTGCATTTCTTTCCTTAGCACGATTTGGTCTTCTTGGTAGAGCAGAAACAGGAACACGAACAGGTTCCTTTACTGGTACAGCAGCTTTAGCATCAAACTTAGCTTGTAATTCCCTAGCAGCTTCTTCATTCTTTGCTACTTCAATAGCTCTTAATTCTGCTAAAGTCAACTTTTTCTTTTTCTTTGTTTCCACCAGTATGCCTTTGCCTTTGTCTTTAGGATCTAACACTGGTTGAGAAACTTGAGGTTGCTCTTCAACAACTCCTGGAATGCTAACACCTCTTGGTCTTGATAAATTTTGCAAAATTTTAGCAACTGTCTCATCACTTGCAGTATGCTCTTCCATGGGTGTATCAGCTTCCTCTTGTTGTAGAACAGTAGAAGGACCAGCTTCTTCTTCAAAATCTAACACCCTTGGTGTAATTAGTTCTTGTCGATATGTTCCTTGAAGACCAGTACCTTGATCATCAGTACTTTGTACAGCAGTACTTCGAACTCCAGTTCTTTCATCCTCAGTACTTTCAATATTGACTTGTACTTTAGTACCTTGAGGTTGAACATCAGTACCTTGAGGTTCATCTTCTTTGTCTGTCTGTAATAAAGCATCTTCATTCAAATTCTTATCTTCCAATATCCTCCCCAATTGGAATGAAGATTTCCATTGAACCTTTTTGCCTTTGGTAGTCTTCTTAAATTGCCTAACTGGCCTTCCTTGCTTCCTTTGAGACTTGACCCATAATCTATGATGTTGAACTAGTGGCCAGACAAAATTCTTTAATCTTCAAAACTTAAACTTCAACTTCTTAATCTTTGTAGCCTGTTCTTCAAAAGATTTCTTCAATCTGGTCAATTCTCTTGATAAAGCATAATTGTTCAGAATCGTACCCTCAGTTGCCACATTTCCCTCATCTCCTCCAGATGTTTGAAGCCCATCTGTTGAAGTATAATCATTGGGAGAGGATGGTGGGTGTTCCACCTGTTCTGAAACATCATGAGCAGAGACTTGTAGAGATGGTGGAGGTGAAACTGCAATATCTTCTTGAATATCAGCACCTTGTGAAGCAGTACCTTGTGATGCAGTACCTTGAGATGCAGTACTTTCTCGTTCTTCACTTGCTGCAGCCTCATCTCGAATTTCTTGAACAATCTCCATCATTGAGGTAGTCAAGGGAGTGTTCCTTCCAGAAAACTTGTCACTTTTCCTTGCCATAAATGTGAAAATCTTCGCAGGTTGTACCACAATAGGTAATAAGCTTGAAGGCTTGGGTACATCATGAAGTTGTTTATTCAAGAACACTTGAATAAATCTTGGGTACATTAGCCAGGGTGATCCATGAGAAATATGAGATAGCATACCATCTAATATGAGTCTTGAAAAATTGAAGATACGATTTGTAGCTAAACCTACTATAGCAGATGCTATGTTAGAACCAAATTGTTCCCATGAAGTACTTTTAGAACTGAGACAATGAAGTAGAACATGCACCAAGTACTTCCAATGTGGACTAAATAAGGATTTCTTGAATGTTGTTTCTGTTAAAGACCCTTCATACCCAATGGCACTTAAAGTATCCCAAAGAAGCTGTTTATCAAAACGAATAGCTCCTTCTTCAACATCAAACAAGAGATCTTCATGAATTGATGCTTCACTCACTTTCACAATCCTTCCAGCAACCTTAGCCTTTATATATGACTCATTATTCTCCATGTGAGTTCTAGCAGTCGCCCAAAATAGTTGAATCCATGGCTCAATAATATCTGGTTCTACCAAAAGTGCATAACTAATCGGAGATCCAGTGAGAAAATCAATGATATCATGGAATGCGACATTAGCTTCAGTTTTATCCAAATTAGCCACCATATTGTGCTTATAAACTGTGTTTCGATTTGCCATTGATTGTTTGTGTACGAAGAAAGCGGTTAATGGAATAATAAAGGTGAAAGAGAGAGAAATATGGAAAAGATTGATAAGAATAAAGATGAGAGGGAAATTCGGATAGTAGTTATTTATAGGTGAGATTTAAAAAATAACAGGCCATAATAACAAAGTTACCGTTATTTGAATTTTACCCTTCTTTTTTACCGTTGGAATAGTACGTTGATAAGACAAGCAGTTCTTTCCACGTGCGCAGTACTTTCCAAAGCAGTACTTTCAGTGCAGTACTTTCATATAACCAAAAAGCAGTACTTTTCCATTTTACTCTTCACAATGGCAGATACTTCAAATAAACATTTGATTGCCTCCCCTCAAGCAATGCATAGGACTCTAATACACTAATTAGTCCTCCCCTTAAATGTAGCTTAGTAATTAATCATACCAATGCTCACCACCAAGTGATTGAATCTTGAAACATCAAATCCTTTGGTGAGTAGATCAGCTACATTATCATCTGTGTGAACCTTAACAACATTAATGAGCCTATGCTCATAACAATCTCTGATAAAGTGATGCCTAATCTGAATGTGCTTTGTCTTGGAGTGATAAACTGGATTCTTGACAATAAAAATTGTACTCTCATTATCAATGTTGATAGGAGTATTCTTGAAGTTGAACCCATAGTCCAAGAGTTGATTCTGCATCCACAACAGCTTGCAGCCGCAACATATTCTGCTTTAGTTGATGATGTTGCTGCAATAGTTTGCTTCTTACATTGCCATGAGACTAATCTTCTTCCAAGATATTGGCATCCTCCAGTGGTTGATCTTCTATCATAATTATCACCTGCATAATCACTATCTGAAAAAGCCTCCAAGTGAAAAGGTGAATCATTTGGATACCACAACCCTAACTTAGGTTGTTGTTTCAAATAACTAAAAATTCGTTTCACTGCATTCATATGGGAGACCGTAGGTGAGACTTGATATCTTGCACATAAACAAACAACAAACATAATATCAGGCCTAGATGCAGTTAAGTACATAAGACAACCAATCATTGATCTGTACAGTTTGACTTCAACAGGTTGACCATCTTCATCCTTGCCCAATGAGTTGATAGACTTGATAGGTGTAGTGACTGGCTTCATAGCATCAAAATTGAACTTCTTAAGAATGTCAGAGACATACTTATCTTGACTTATGAAAATTCCCTCCTTTGACTGTTTAACTTGAAGCCCCAAAAAGAAAGTTAATTCACCCATTGAACTCATTTGAAATTCATTCTGCATCAGCTTCTCAAACTCCTTGACCATAGATTGTTTTGTGGCTCCAAAGATGATATCATCTACATACACTTGAACCAGCATGATATCCTTCTTATATCTCTTAATGAACAAAGTTTTGTCAATTGCTCCCCTCCTATACCCATGTTGCAATAAGAAAGTAGAGAGCCTTTCATACCAAGCTCTAGGAGCCTGATGAAGGCCATAAAGAGCTTTAACAACTTTGTAGACTTTGTTTGGATGTGCAGGATCTTCAAAACCAGGAGGCTGTTTAACATAGACCTCCTCTGTAATCTTGCCATAGAGAAAGGCACTCTTGACATCCATTTGATAAACCTGAAATCCCATATATGATGCAAAAGCAAGGAATATTCGAATGGCTTCAATCCTTGCTACAGGAACAAACACTTCATCATAATCTACTCCTTCTTCTTGTCTATATCCTTGAGCAACTAACCTTGCCTTGTTCTTGATAGCATTTAATGAGGATTTTGGTTCATCAGTACTTTTCTCACTTTCAACAGTTATAGGTTTTTTAGGAACAGCATCTGATCTAATGTTGACTCCATAAACAATGTACTGTAAATCTTCTTCTTTATGATCAGCTTGATTTTCTTTTCTAACAGGAACATACTTCATAGAAGGAGTCAAAACTTCAAGATCAAACATCCAATCAGGACCATTACCCTTCTGATTTTCTTGATCTTCTAAAAATCCAACATGCAGACAATCTTGAACCTTCTTGGTGACTTTGTTGTTCACTCTAAATCCTTTCTTTGTTGGTGCAGTATCCCAATAAATATCCTTCTTCTGACTTGCCATCAAATTTTCCTAGATTATCAATTGTATTAAGAATAGTGAGAGGGCATCCAAAAGGTTTCATAAAACGAATGTTGGGTTTGTTTCTCATCAGCAACTTATAAGGTGTCTTCATCTGAGGTTTGGTGACTGATACTCTATTAAGCACATAACAAGCAGTACTTACAGCTTCAAATTGAATAGGTAAATGTGAATCTGCAAGCATTGTTCTGGCTGCTTCAATCAAAGTTCTATTCTTTCTCTCTGCAATACCATTCTGTTGTGGTGTTCTGGCAATGCTGAACTCCCTCTTGATCCCTTTGTTGGCACAAAATTCATCCATAAGCTTGTTCTTGAATTCAGTCCCATTGTCAAATCTAATACCTCTAACTTTGAGTCTCAATTGGTTTTCAAGTGCTATTATAAGATCATGAATAGCATCAAAAGTATCATCTTTAAATCCCAAGAAAAATACCCAACTGAATCTACTGCAATCATCTGTCACAACCAAGCAGTACTTTTTCTTGTTTAGACTTGCAACAGAGACAGGTCCAAACAAATCCATGTGTAACAGCTCCAAAGGTTCTCTAATTGTCATATCTTCAATCTTCTTGCATGAAGCTTTGTGTTGTTTACCCTTCTTGCACGCCAAACATGAGTGATCATTCTTGTATGTTTTGGATGGTAAACCTCTTACTAAGTTTCCTTTAACCAGCTTGTTGATGTTTTTGAAATTCACATGGCCTAATCTTCTGTGCCACAGATGTGCTTCTTCAAGTGATGCCTTTGCTACTAAACATGTAGCTCTTTCAGAAGAGTGAAGACTCTTCATATCCAAACTATACACATCATTGGTTCTTGGTACTTTCAGTATCACCAAGTTATCATCAGCAAGCTTGTTTTCAGGGGAAAGAATAAGACATTCTGTGTTAGTGAATAACACAGGGTGCTTTTTGTCACAGATTTGAGACACTGACAAAAGGTTGAACTTGAGCTCCTTAGCATATCTAACATTCTCGAAATCTATACGCCCTGCTTTGATGGTTCCTTTTCCAGTGATTTTTCCTCCATTAGGGTCATTCCCAAATGCAACTCTTCCTCCACAATAAGATCTAAAATCTGACAGAATCTCCTTGTCTCCTGTCATGCTTCCAGAGCAACCACTATCCACAATTAGATGATCTTTAAGCTCCTCTTCGGGTTGCCCTGTACAAAGATAAAAGAGTTAGTGTCTTTTAGGAACCCAAGCCATTCTTGACTTGTGTTCCCCTTATAGAGTAACATACTCAAATTCCTTGAGTATGTAATCTTCACAGTTTTTGTAGACAGAATAAAGAATTATCTTTTGTTTCTAAACTTGTGATGGATTTTCAGCAAAACTTTCTTTTTCAACAAAAATCTCCTTTTCTGTTTCAACAAAATCATCTTTATCAAAAATCTCTGTTTCACCAGTACTTGTTGAAAGTACTGTTTGTTTCTCATCAGTACTTTCTTTCTTAACCCATTTAGTTTTAACTGCTGGTGTAGAGTCTCTTGATTTAGCTACTCTTTTGGATTTGTAACGCCTTCTAGATTGATAGTAATTGGATCTTCTAGGCTTTCCATTACAAAAAGTGTTAGCAGTACCTTGAGTGTTTGAAAATCTAGCAGTACTTTGAGAAGGTACTGCTTGAGTTTTTTGAAAAGTGTTTGAAGGTACTGGAGGTTTTGAAAAAGGTCTTCTCTGGTGAGGGTACCTATAGTCTTTTGAGAAATTACTATGGTTAACCCTATGTGAATGGCTCCAAACTGGTCTATTTTCCTTTGGTTTTTGGTTGGCAGTTATGTTCTTTGGGAATTTGCTTAGGTACTCTAAGTGAAAGTCACAGTGCTTGATCAAATGATCAGGACTATAACAAACAAAACACAATTTTTGACCCATACTCCTAAAATTTCTTCCTTGATTTCTATGACCAAACCTAACCTGACTTTTTGGTGAGTTATGAAACTTATTTTGACCAAAATTATCCCAAAAAGGTTTAGCAGTATTTTGAAAAGGTTTTCTTGAAGGTACTGCTGAAGGTGTAGCAGTACTTTGAGTTGAAGGTACTGCTTGACTTATAACATGATCATCCTTAGGTTTCTCAACTGTTTCATTTTGGGTTTCAGAACTAGATTGACCAATAAGCTTTTTCCTAAACTCTAAGTTGTCTACTCCAAAACGAGAAACATCTGTCCTAAGTGGTTGAAAAATTCCAGTGGGATGAGGAACTGCATGATAACCATTGTCTTTCTTAAACTCAAGAGGTGTTTGACTAACTGATTCCTCATTGCTAGATGTGTCTACATAGTTAATGAGTTCATCATCACTAGTTGTTATATCCTCAAAATCAAGGTCATCCTTATCACTAGGTGGGTTTTCTTTTGTGTTACTAAAGTCAATACCAAAACCTAGGCCAGTTCTAATGTAAGCTCTTCTCTGTTTTTCAACATAACTAACATGAGAAAGACCAGATTCTTTCCAAGCATCAAACTTTGCTAACAGTTCATCTCTTTCCTTAGTAAACTTCTCAATTTCAGAGATTTTACAATTTAACTTCCATTCACTTAATTTTAACTGATAATCCTATTGTTCATACTTTTCTGCCCAAGCCATTTCATTATTTTCATGTGTTATTATTTTGGCTTCCATAGACTCTAAAGTAATTTGATAACCAGCTACCTCAGACTTAGCCCTTTGATAATTATCTCTTTCAGTTACATAATTATTAAGAACTTTTTGATAAAAATTATGACACTTAGAGCATACCTCAGAGATAGGGGGTGAACTTGGGGAAGTAGCTACCATAGCAAGCAGAACAGGTTCATCTTCACTCTCCATGCTCCAATCAAAGCTTCCTAGACCATCTTTGGATTCCAAAGCAGCATATTCAGATTCCTCATCAAAGGTTGTGCTCCAATCAAACTCTTCCACTGATTCCTCCATAGCTACCATACAATAGGTTACTGGTTGATCATCAAACTCAGCACTCCAGTCAACCTCTGATAGATTTTCTTGAGCAACCAAAGCTTTTGTTTCAGTAATAGGAATTTCTTTTAGCTCAAGCTTTGGTTTCTCAGTCATCATGTTTGCCTGATATTTAGCAAACCTGCATTCCCTTGCAAAATGTCCAGTCTTTTGACAATTGAAGCATTCAATCTTGGACTTGTCAAAAGTGATTCCCTGTTTTGGTTTAAAGTCAATGCCTCTTCCTGTCTTCTTCATGAACTTCCTGATCCTAGCAGTGATCATAGCAACTTGCCACCTGTTATCAATTTCTTCAAGAGCATCTTCTTCAATTTGTGACAAATCTTCTTCATAAGTAACAGGTAAAGTAGCTTGCTGTGCAAAGAATGAGCATACGACTTCATCAGAGTGAATGGTGTTTGTTGGTGTGGCTGGCTGAGCAAAGGTTGGGGTAGAGTAGGCAATAGTACTTTGAGTAGGAGAAGCAGTACTTTTAGTGAAAGTACTGCCTCTCTTTTCAGAAGACAAAAAGGCAATACTGTGAGATTTTGAACTAGTTTGGCCATTCATCTCATGCTCATATACCTTCAAATGATTGTAGAGATCATCAAAGTCCATTACATCCAAACCAGGTTGTCCTCTGATCATTGTAGCAATCACATGCCATGAAGATGGCAAATTCCTTAAGAACTTCAGATTTGCATCTTCAACTGAAACCTCTGCTTTGTACAACTCCAGCATACTGAGAAGATTTTGGAATCTGTCATAGGCCGCATCAAGGCCTTCTCTTTCTCCAACAGTGAATGTTTCAAATTGCTGCTTCAACAGATTTCTGTGCATCTTCTTGGAAGCATCATTACCTCCAAACCTTGTCTTGAGAGCAGCCCAAAGTTGCTTTGCATCCTTAGCATCATGGAACTTGAGTAGATGACCATCAGGAATAGCAGACAACAGTATATTGGGAGCCTTTTCTTGATTCCTTATTGTTGCTGCTGGTAAGACTGCCTTAAGTGGTTTAGGTTGTCTAGGAATCTCTACAGGTTCTGGAACCACTTCATTACCATTGACGATTACATTCCAAAGAGCATGGTCTGTAATAGCAATGTATTGCCTCATCTTCATGCTCCATAGGTCGTACTCTCCCTTCTTGATGATTGGAATTCTGAGTGAGGTGATGGATGGGGGTGGAACAGCTTCAGTCGACATCTTTTGGTTTTGTTGTTAACTAGGGTTTAAGGTTTCTTCTTAGTCAGAGTTTCCACACAAGCTCTGATACCACTTTTTGGATCGATGTACTCTAACCAAACTAACTTATATAACTTGTAAGATTTTAATAACCTCAGATAAATCCTAAGTTACTAACAATGAAAACACTGAACTAACTCTATTAAGTATGCGGAATTTACTTAACAAAGCCAAGAAGAATTAACTTTAACTTTCAACGATTTTATTCAAACTTAGAACCTGTTTGTTATACAGATTCTCAAATAACTCTAAAACTCTAATATCGTACTTTAGGATTCTAAAAACACATATTCTCTAATGCCAATCTAGGGGTCCTTTTATAGACTTAAGGATAACCCTAATCGGTTTACAATTCTAATCCTTGTACGACAAGTAATTACTAAACTAATCTTAGAACATTTTAGATAAACATTACTTTAAATAAAACAGTCTATTACTACCGAATTTAAGCTTTGCAGTACTTTGATGAACGAGCAGTACTTTGACTTTTACTTAGCAGTACTTTGACTTCTTCCAGCACTTTGACTTTATCTAGTACTTTGTCATTCTTCAGCACTTTCATATCCCAACATTTAATCGTTTCGAGTTTACAAGCACGAGTCATGACTTCTCGGCTTTTAATCAATCAATAGCCAAAAATATACTAAAGTCCATGTTACGGCTTTGTCGGGGTCAACAATTGACTAAAAAGTCAAAGTAACACCGACGTTGCTCAAAGTTGACAATTTATATTATAAGTCCAAATAAAACTCAGAATAACGCAATTCAATCTCAAATCAACCCAAATCAATCTCGCCAATCAATCAACCAACCAAATATACACGAAACCAATGTTATGACCCTAAAGGTCATGACACGGTCGCGGTTGAGACCACGTGAACCAAACAAGCTCTAGAAGCTTTTCGGCTCCACGCGTCTCATCCAAACACCAACAACAACAACCAAAAAGATACCACGACAACCCGACCCGGACCCTTGGTCCAAGTGGGTCACGTACGCCACCACCCACAACCCATACGTGGGTTTGGTGGCTTGTACGCCCCATCTACACAACCAAACACTCCCCAAATGGCTTCTACTATAACCAAACACAATCAATCAACCTCCAATCAACATCCAAACATCAAACCCATCAACTAATCTAGACCCATTTCATGAAACTAAACCTAAAATGCAAAAACCTAACAATATGATACACCACATGATACCAAATCACTAGCTACATGTTTATTTAAGTGTAAATTAGTTTTAATCCCATGTTTAAACCAAAAGCCCTAAAAATCGAACCATGTACGAGCCTTATATGACCTATACGTGGCTTTCCATGGCCAAAACAAGCTTGACCCATGTTCCATTTACCTTTTTACAACCCGATCTACAAGATTTAATGAAAACCCAAGAATCACGAATCTTATTTGTAAGATTTGGATGTGTTAATGTAGGCTTTTGTGAGAGATTTTTATATGGATAGAAAGAGGAAAGAGAGATCTATCTAATGGGGGTGGAGGTGTAATTTCTCTTGCTGGAAAACGGCCGGAAAGTGGTCGGAAGGTGGCCGGCGGTTATGGTGGTATTTTAGGGTTAGGGTTTTTAATTTTGGTAGAGAAGAAAGTTATGTGTGTGTGTGTGTGTGTGTGTGTGTGTTTAGTGAGAGAAAGTGGAAGCAAAAATGAGGTTAGGAGTGGGTTTATATACATGAGCATGGGGGACCTAAAAATAATTATTTTGGGGAGGAGGGGGCGCCGGCCATGTAGAAATGGAGGGGTCGGAGTCGTATTTTTTCGTAAACTATCCCGTTTATCCATTTCTGAGCTCATATATTATCCTACGAGTGTCCCACGATGTTCATTCGACTTTCTATTATGTTTATTTATGTTTTTCCATGAGTTTTGACTATTTATTTGCCAATTTTCGAGTTACGGTCTAAAAGTTACGTTATTTCTTGTTTTAGGCTTTTATAGTGCCGAATCGAATAGTGCCTATCAAAAGAGTTAAAACTCACACGATAACTCATTCAATAATAAAATAAATCATAAAAACCAATAAACGATTATCAAATCAAGTCATGGTCGATAAAAATAGTGATAAAGGCAAAAGCTCGGTTTAGTTTAACGTAATGCGGTTATCTAAAATAGACTCCCTAATTGCTAGTTGTCACAATCATAAACCCTAAAAATATGAAAAATCAAAGTGCATAATAATCATAGGGTAAGGAGAAGATTTGGTTACCTTGATTCAACGAATAACAATTTTTTATTAACTTCTTATTGCATGATAGTGTCTGCGTGTTTGTGTTTGTGTTTGAATGGCGTATGGTATCTGATGTATTAAATGTGTTTTATACTCGTGGATGAATACGACATATTGAGGGAATGTCATACGCCGTATGCTATAAATTGTTTTTACCAGTAAACATAATTTTTAAACAGCTCAGTACGCCATATAGTTTGAAGGGAAATACGCAGTATTAAAAATACATACATTGTCTCTTTTATTGGTTGATAGATGTGTTCCATGCAAAAAATAAAATTTGAAAAAATACCGGGTTATCTCCCGACAGGCACTTTTGTTTATTGAGTCAGTAAGTTCGACTAATTTCCTTTTTTACTTTCCATGCCTGTGAAGACAATAATCGGGCTTATCTTTGTAAACTAACTTTGGGTCGAAACTGATTCCTAATTGCTTGATCCTGCGTTCTTCGTATGCCATATCTTGACTCGTCTTATATGGTAGAAATTTTAGATTAATGAGCTTATTCATCATCCTTCTCTTTTAAAGTTTTAATTCTTTTTATAACTCATTTAATAGGTCGAAGATTTTGGGATGTTTATCTTGATTAATTACACATGGCTCAACTGGTTTTAAATGATCCTTGCATATTTTCTTAAGACCATTTCCATTCTCATCATTTTGATGGCAACTAGTGAAGTTGCTTAAAAGTGATCCTTAGGATTTTTGTATTTCCTTTGAACCTACCTCACTATCCCATAGAGAATGATGAATCCCCCCAGTCTTACCAACAAACGGTTAGATATGCTACCTATGAGGATTGTAAAACTTCGGAATTGCAATCCGACGCATTAGTGACCGTGATCGAGAAACGACCACATGGACAAAGTTAATGGCGTTATCTAATCGTGATGGACTATCCCAAGGACTTGAGGAGTTAGGTCATTTGTCTTTGTCTTTCACTGGGCTTAGATCTAGTTTCCAGTTACAACATAAAAGTGTAACGTTGTGTACTATCTTCAAGTTCAGTGAGAGATAAGGAAAGATGGTTCATTAGCCGAAATGACAATTCGCAGCTCCAAGTTGAAATAGACTGGAGAGAAGGATATTTTTCCTTGGCCCCCTTGTGTGAAAAATTTTATGGTAAGCTTGGCCAAGCGACAAAGTTTCTGGAACACTGTGGGAGGCAAATCATTCACGGGAACAAGAAATGACGAAAGTATTACGAGGTTAATGTATCCATGCCTGGTCTTTTCTAAAAATATCAATATATGCGAAGAGATATAGTCATATACCCTATACTCAACCCGAAGTTTGAGTTGGACTTAGCTGGGCGTAGCTAAGGTTAGGAATATCACTACTTAGGTATTGAATCGGATTCTGTGAGTGAGGTACTTCAATATCTTGCTCGAGACCTCTTGGCACAGTGAAAGGGTTCCTATGTTGTTGTGTTTCCACAAGTGGGTGTCTGAAAGGATTATGTGCAAACAACACAATGGCTTTCTCACTTGCCTTCATAGAAATGTCGAAGGGTCACACCGATGCACACTTAACAGAACATGCAAGCAGAAATAAGAAACGAGTTATAAAAGAAACCGGAAATGAAATGAAAATGAAGAGGAAATGAAACTATAGTAAGTATTTTCATTGGAAATGAAAATATGGCAATATTTTCATTAAATGGTTAAACGGTAATTACCCAAAGTATAATATTCATCCGTGATGAATATTAGAGGATAATTAATGACAAAAATATTTTAGGGTTATGTTTGGTCGTTCGTCCCCCTAAGGGGGGTGTAGTTTGACTTCTTGTCAAACTATAAAACTTGTTCTACAAGTTTAGGGATGAATCCTAATCCTTCTTGAATTCTCCTTTGTATCCTATAATACAAAGAGAATTAAAGGGATTCGTTTAATCCTCCCTAACCCTCGTGGGTCAAAATCCTCTCCCCATCTACATCTCGATTCGATCGATTTTAGGGATAAACAATCCCTAAGTCAACTAGTCGAATTCTGTCAACTTTATCCATTCAAGCTCGCCTAACTTTCGTAGGTTCGTAGCCCTAGTTCTACCTGTATAGTACCGGTGGATACATGATGCCACCCAAGGGTCGATCAACCTCAATAAACCGTTACATGGGTCTTTCAAGATGGCATCCTAAATAAAAAGGTGCATCTGTGTGAGCAGCTGACGACATATTTCCAGTACATTAAAAAGAACTTCCAGTAGCGTCGAGTAGAGGATAGAACAATTAATCTAAATAACTATATACTAAACAAAATCAAACATGACATGTACACATAGCAGATGACGTGAACTTTTCTATATTGAAAATAAGTAGGTATGATATCAAAATGAAATTTGAAAGTTCGTATGCGATATTGGGAGTTTTCAAAGTTCACGTATGATATTTGTACATTTTAAAAAATTCGTTGCTATTATGTAAAGTTAACTCTAGTATAATTGCCGGAGGTTTATACCACTGTTTTTTTTGAGCTAGTTTTTATTCAAAACTTGAAAAAATCCTTGGAGATAAATCCAAAATATATGTTTCAATGACCCGTGAATCAAATTTGTTTCACATGTATTGTTAGATTTAGTCATCAACACGATAAATATAATTCGAGAAATATCAAAATGTGCCTACTAAGACTGCCGCTATATCTTCGTTGTTGCAACACCTCGTCACCACAGAACTTATCCAAATGTTGTGCCTCCTTCAATCTTGGGTCGATATTATGTTTGGGTGAACGAGTTTTCTTTTTAGGAATTTTCTTTAAGGTTTGTGGTAGTTGCCTGATGATGACGGTGGTGTTGCATGAGAACTGTCATGGTGGTGGCTAACACATTGTTGTTAACGCTGAAGACGATCGGTGGAAGCTAAATTGCTCAATTTTATAAATTAGAGAGAATTTCATCTATATCCTTGGAAAACTTCAAAATTACACCAATATCCTTGTAAAATTTATAATTACGTCAATATCCTTACAAATCTTAAAAATACTCATTAATATCCAAATAACCATTTTAACCTTTCCTAAATGATTGTAATATTTAAAATTATTATGTGGATATTAATAAAATAGTTATTTTACCATTTTGCCCTTTCCACCATAAAAACAAAATAAACTTTCACCAGTTCAGTCGTTGTCTTCTTCCTTAAAATTTTTTTGTTTCTTCAAAATTGAATTAGTGAACTAAGTATCAAGAAAATAAGCATCTCGTTTCCTTCATTTAATTGAAAGTTATTTTAATAAAACGGACCACTCACATGGCTACATATACTCGTAACTCATTGGTTTTTGGTTTGTTACCATTTATCTTTTCTTTGGCTTCATTTTTCTTGATGTTGGTATTAGATATTTTCATTGATTTTGGTTGCTGCTACTTAAAAAAGTGATCCATTTCTAAGGATGTGGTCATCTAGACATACACTGTACAAAGATCTTTTGAAAATAAAATTATAATGCTTATTATACAGATTTCAAGATCTACCTATTGTTATCATTATTATTATGTTTCGTGAATATCTATGCGCTTCAGATGCTATTAAGGAAGAAGAAGATAGAAGAATTCTGACTTTTTAGTTTGACTAGATTAGAGGGCAAAAACGTAAAATAGGTCTTCAACTAATATTCAGATAATAAATTTACATATTATAATCATTTAATAAAGATTAAAATGGTTATTTGGATATTAACGAATATTTTTAAGTTTTGTAAAGAAATTGACGTAATTATAAATTTTACAAGGATATTGATGTAATTTTAAAGTTTTCTAAGGATATAGATGAAATTCTCCCTCAAAATTATGTGGGCATGCATGCATATTATATTAATCAAACTTAATGTATTTACAGTTTTCTTAACCTAACGAAACTATAGATTTGGTTTTTGGCTTCAAAAAATCATAACAGAGCCAAGAAATCTCAAATTCGTGTGTATTTACCTTCCATTAAGTTTATATCGAAATACTTTAGGAAAATGCGCAAATATATTCATTTTCCAAATAATTTTGATATTTTTCAAACAACAAATAATTTCTATACAATATACTCAAAAAATACAGGTTTACCAAATTTGCATAAAAATCGTTTTTTACTTGTTTGTGGGTTATGGCCCTTTTAAAAACTAAGGTCTTATTTGTTTGTCAAGAGACCCTGAATCTGAATCTGATTCGCACATCCGAATCTAATATGTGGTTGAAAAATCTAAATCTGATTTCAACTTAACGTGAATAACTGGCTAACAAATCTGAATCTGACTGATATAACATTATTTATTTTTGTAACAATATCTGAATGTGTTAGATTATTAATGTTTACAATTAAAATATAAAACGAATTTTTATTAGGGGTGAAATTTGTCATCGTCACAAAATATGACTTGACAGGGACACATAAATAAAAGGGTTAGGGTTGTGATTAAATGGGCGGTCAACACAGTTAACACGTTTAATAACAGGTCAGGTTCAGCTTGAATTCACAACTCAATAAAACATGTTTGGGTTTTGATTTGACACACTAAAGCGTGCCACCCTCTAGTTATTATCATATTGTATATCCTTAATTTGATAGAAATGTGTCATGATTCTCTTTAAATGTACTTTTATACGAAATAAACAAAATCAAAAGAAAGCCAAATATAAAAACATACTCCATCCGTCATATATTAAATGTCTAGTTTGAATTTTTTAAATCTTTCTTTCTTAACTTTGACCATAAATATTTTTGATTGTGTTATATAATATTTGATACAAAATATATGAATAGATTGAGTTTTACATGTATTTCCACTACGTATTATTTTTATCTACTACTATATAACACAAGCAAAAATATTTAAGGTCAAAGTTGTAAAAGAAAGACTTGAAAAGTCAAACATGAATATTTAATATGGGACAGAGGGAGTAACAAAAAACGCATAAAAAAACAAACTTATAAGACACTAAGGGTGTGTTTAGTTGAGGGAAAACACGCTTGTTTTCCACAAAATATTTTGTGAAAAATAAGGAAAATAGAGATCGCGTTCAAATTATCATTTTCCAAAAAATTGTTTTGCAAAACACAAAATTCTCTATTCCTAACCTAACGAGAAAAATTACAAAACAATTTTTCTTATTTTTCTTTGTAACCCTCCCTCCCCTTTTTCAAAATAGAATACAAATATCAACTTAATGCATTTTCTATATTTTCAAGTGTTTTGTGAAGATAAATTTCTCATCCAAATTTTTACAAAACTAAAGATAGAAAACAAGGTAATTTTTTTCTCTAACTAAACGCTCCCTAACAGATGTTAAGACACCCTCTCAACATCTAGTTCAATAAAAGTTTTTTACATCTTTACCGCCTTTTAATGAGTAGAAAAAAACAAACACTCTTAATCTTAACTGTCTCTTGATTAAAAAAAAAAAAAAAAAAAACTTTTTTTTGTTTGAACATCTGACCACGTCTGACTGAGTCAGACTAAGAAGTAATGTTTCGGAAAACAAACACAGCGCAAGGCTCATATCCAACTATTTCCTCCAGATTAAGAAGTAATGTTTCGGAAAACAAATGCGGCGCAAGGCTCATATCCAACTATTTCCTGAATAAATCATCAAGTTAGAAGAATAAAAGAACATCTTTTAATTGCATTCATCTTCCAAAAAATAATTCATCTTCAACCATGTGTTCCAAACTTCAAATTCAAACATATTTAAATTGAATTGATTCAACATAATCAAGCATTGGTCCAGTAAGAATTTAAAAAGTAATAATAATATTTTTGGAGGATAAATAGTGATTCTCCAAATATGAAAGATTTTGATTCAAAATTTTATAAATTTAAAGGATGGTTGGTTTGAGATGATTTTTGATGCTCTATTCTTCGCATATGAAAGAAAAAAAATATTGTGTACACAATGGATGGGTTTTATGCTATTCAAGATAAATAAATAATGGAAGGACTGTCAAGCTAATTTTAGCAGGCCTTACATAAACTATAAGTGTAAAGTGTTGCATCATCTAATCTCCATAATGGGTTTCACTCGAAATATCTGTGGCCTTTGAAAATTATGGGCCTATAGATTTTTAATGGTGATATGAAACAAACACTAAAAACAAAACTCTACCAACAAAAAAAAATATGGGTTCTCTAAGTCTATGCTAATCAACGACTTGCTAGTTTGCTGGTCTGCCCCAGTGCTACTTCAAGTGTAAGCGGCGACGGAGCAGGGGGTTCTCGCGGATGCTCGGGACCTATATGGATTTTTACGATGTAATGTTAATTTAAAAGGTGAAGTCTGAATATACGTAATAAACTTTCTGAAATTAACCAATATACATAACATACTTATTTTATTCACAAGATACGTAATATACTTTTAAATACTTACCAACGTACGCAACAATGACGACTACCAATTTAAAAAGTTACAGTTTTGGTCCCTGTTATGCGCGTTGACTTTCACCATTAGTCCTTTGACATTTGTTTTTTAAGAAAAGTTACAGTAATGGTCCCTTGACATTGCGTTGACTTTCACCGTTAGTTCTTTGACATTTTTTCATCCGTTTTTATCCGTTTTCATCTGTTTTTATCCGTTTTCATTCGTTTTTATAGGTTTTCATCCGTTTTTATGCGCTTTCGTCCGTTTTTCTTACGTTTTCATCCGTGTTCATATGTTTTTATACGTTTTCATCCGTTTATATCCTTTTTCATCCGTTTTTATACGTTTTCATATGTTTTCATGTGTTTTCATCTGTTTTTATCCATTTTCATCCGTTTTCATACGTTGTCATCCGTTTTCATCCGATTTTATACATTTTCATCCGTTTTTATATGCTTTCGTCCGTTTTTCTTACGTTTTCATCCGTTTTTATCTGCGTTCATCCGTTTTTATACGCTTTTGTCCGTTTTTCTTACGTTTTCATACGTTTTCATCCGTCTTCATCCGTTTTTATCTGCTTTCATACGTTTTTATATGTTGTCATACGTTTTTATATATTTTCATTCGTTTTTATACGTTTTCATACATTTTTATCCGTATAAAAACGGATTAAAACATATAAAAATGGATGAAAACAACGAAACGTATAAAGACGGATAAAAACGGATAAAAACAGATGAAAACGTGTGAAAACATGTCGAAATGGATAAAAACGTAAGAAAAACGGATGAAAACGAATAAAAACAGATGAAAACGGATGAAAACGTAAGAAAAACAAACGAAAACGTATAAAAACGGATGAAAACATAAGAATAACGGACAAATCGTATAAAAGCGGATAAAAACGTAGGAAAACATATAAAACCGGATGAAAACGTATGAAAGCGTATAAAAACGGATAAAAACTGATGACAACGTATGAAGACGTATAGAAAGTGATGAAAACGTAAGAAAAACGGATGAAAACGTATAAAAAATGGTCAAAGGACTAATGGTGAAAGTCAACGCAATGTCAAGGGACCATACTGTAACTTTTTTAAGAAAAAAATGTCAAAGGACTAACGATGAATGTCAACGCACACAACAGGGACCAAAACTATAATTTTGTAAAATGGTAATCGTCAATGTTACGTACATTGGTAAGTATTTAAAAGTATATTATGTATCTTGTGAATAAAATCAATTTTTTCTAAACGCATTTTAAACGCACCGTTCTATCAAAATGTTTTTTTATATTACAGTTCAAAAAAATTTGTGCATCCCATTATTTTTTGTCCTGGTTCCGTCCGTGAGTACAAGACTAACAAAAGTTGCCTGCCATCTGTTTAAGTCTAGTAGCGTAAATCCTTTATTTCCTTTGTGTATGACAGTTAAGTTTTTCTTAGGGAAATTTTGCGCTTTTAGGTATTGACAAAAATACATTCTAGTTTCCAAATATAGTTCAAATGTCAGTGCAATTAGCAACTCATGTTCCCACTGATAAACCATATATATAATCTACGACCAGAATAAATTCCTTTGTGAATATCGTAATGTACGGTTGGACGACTTGTATTAACTCAATGCTAATCTCCAGACCTCTATGTTCAATGATTCTATTTCTGTAAAACTCCCAGCCAAAGCTAAGATGACAACATTATAGGGATGAATTACGACTTTGAATTCGATATATGAATATGCATGGTAATTCACTGATGAGGTATGGTACGGTGTCCTTCGGATATTCTGGAGGAGATAATCATACTTAAGCCAATGAGATCGGTAAAATATTTAGAAAAAGACTAGTATATGTTGGAACTTGGAACAGCCCTCTGGAGTAGCTGGGGTGACGAAGGCTGCCTCTGGTTCGGAGGCAATGCCATCGAAGCTAAGTCCACTTTGGAACCTGGTTTGTACCAGCAGACAACTGTTGTACGATAAGGTGCGGATGGAACAGTAAGTTGTCCACAACGACCATTTGCGGCATGAAGAAAATACGACCTCCGAAGGCACCGCCTGACTATCAATAAATAGTCGTTTATCCAGTTGAACGACACACATACACACACTCTCTCCTACTCCGCTACTTACTTTCTCTCTATATACTTTATCTCACTAAATTTTATACCAAGCAAATACTTATTCTCATGTCGGAACTTGATCTCGAATTAACACCTCAAAGCGAACTAAAGGTGTTTGGTCTTATTTTAACTCAAAAGACGAAAGAGTTAGCACTAACCTCCAAAAACTAAGGCTGAATGAGTGATTACAGAAAATTGTTGCAACAACGATGATTTAACATGGCGTCAAAGTAGACATTTGAGTATAACATAAAAGTAATTTGGATTACTGTAGGTTGAATAGCTTTGTCAATTTGACATTTATTTTTCGTTTTCTTGTCAATTTTGTTCAACAAAATATGCATATATTATATGTATTTTTCGTTTTCTTGTCAATTTTGTTCAACAAAATATGCATATATTATATGTATTTTTCGTTTTATTGTCAATTTTGTTCAACAAAATATGCATATATTATATGGTATTGGAGCATCTTATTTTTGACTTAGCATTTTCCTATCATCGTTTTTCTAATTTCATGGCCACGTTAATTGAAATGCATAACATATACGACAAACTAAGTTAATATAAAATCAAAGCCGACCTGTGTTGAAGTAAAAATCTTCTTTCCGGATAGAGGACGTGTCATTTAGTCACGTGTCCCTGTCTTGTAAAAATCTTTAGTCCACTATAGATAGAGTCGAGCAGCTGAGTATAACCAAAATAGAAAAAAAAAAAATGCAAAAAAAACAAAGTCTTGAATCAAGGGTGTTTGTTTTTGGCTTAGTTTGGTAGAACTCGCATTACAAAAAATATACCATTTAGTGGCACACAATTTTAGCGGCAAAATATATATATGCCACTGTAGTATGTTTCTAATGGCAAATTAGTATGTGTCGCTAAAGTTATCAAATATTTAGTGGCACTTTGCGGTTTCTGCCAATAATGTACATTGTTAATAGTGGCACAAACTCTATCTCTCATATTAGCTTACTAGAATTAGTGTGATATATTTATTTTATGCCCCCAAATATCTTTTCGATATATATGTTTTTCCTAATTCTGCCACTATAATCCAATTCCAATAATGTTGCCGGGCCTTTTCTAAAAATAAAATATGATGAGCCGGCTTTTAAGACTACAAGTTTTCATATGTTAATATGCAATTTATAGTTTCCAATCATGGAGCAGCAAGGAATTGAAGAGAGTTGTTGAGTCAAAAGTTGAAACATGTCCTTTCTAAAAAATTTCAATGCGTTGAAAATTTATGAGATTCTCCAATCTTAGTTTAATATGTGTAATACTCATTTATAAGATATAGGCGAGGACCCGCTCATGGCGGCAGCGGGTTCTAGCGGCAGACAATAAACGATATGCGATATTGAGGTAACTGTTTCGTATAACGTTTAAAATAGAACGTGAAAAGATCAAAATATAATTGCAAATTGTTGTAACATGTGACAATTTAACTGTAGCAGAAATTCTTAACATGTATCAAACGACATACAAAATATTTAGTGAGACTAAAAAAGAAAACTATAAACCCTTTTTCGACCAATTACTCGAGTCGCAACAGTTGGCGTCGGAATTTCTTCCTCTTCTTCATTATCATCGTCATCACTTGAGATGACAATGACGTCATCCAATTCCAGTTTATCAAGTTAGGATTGTAAAACGAATGATGTGGACGATTAACCGCAGAAATAGATCTCGATGAGACCTAATTCACCAGTTTATATCGCTTTTAACGGGTCCTCTCTTGTTCGTTTTCGGATGGCTTTAATTGGTTAGCCGAACTGGTGGCGACACCGGTTCCGGGTTGAACACGTTGGTCCGGTCCGGTCCGGTTTTCAAAACTATATGTAACATCAATTTGTTAGCTTGTATGAAGTTTTGTATGTTTTATTAATTTGTATAATGTGTATAATAACATGTACTTTTCATTTTAGGGTGTTTTAAAAATATCATTAATTGGTGTGTTTAATTATTTTATATTTTGGATTATGTTGTAGCTTCTTTAAATTATGCGTTATGAAAATTTTGTTGTACTTTTTAGTAAGAGGTGTTTTAATTGGTTGTTTTTAATTTGGTAGACGTGCTTTTAACTGGTTGTACAATGTAAATAAATTATTGTACTTTTAAGTAACGAGGTATTTTATTAAAAGTATTAATTACACTATGCATTTCTCTCTCATTTGACCAATTTCAACAATTCAACTTTTCAACTTTTCACCTTTGACCGTTTTTCTATTATATGTAGTATAGATTTCTTTGTCTAGAGATTTACGCTTTTAAAAGACATCTAGAGGTTCATTATAAAGATGAAGTTGTATTTCTTTTGATAGTATTAGACAAAATTGTATATATATTAATGTGTATTTAGTTCTTTAAGTTGGAGATTTAGACTTGTGCTATTTTGTTAGATTTATATTTCTTGCTTAAAAATTTCAATAATCGGTCAAGGCATTTTTTATGATGTCAAGATCGCTACACTCACTCTCACGAAGACGTTTCTACAATTAACACAAGTATATAAATTAATACAAGTATATAAATTAATACAACTATATAAATTAATACAAGTATATAGAGTTTAAAAATTATACCGATTGGATGTATAGCCCGTTAAAGACACCCATGGCGGTATGCATATTTCCTCACTTTGTGTGCAAGCTATGGTGACTTCGAATAGTATCTTTCACATATTCCTTGAAATGCTCTAGAACTCTTTTCCAAAAACCATCTCTAGTTTGTTCATTACCGACTTTTCGACATGTGGAAATATGAACCCACGCTTTTGCCAAAGCAATCTCTTCGTTTGTCGTCCAATTTATTTTTTCCGCTTTAGTCGATGGTTTTTTTTTCCGGACTTCTTGAACATCTTCATCATTTTGAGAATCGCCTAATATATAGTATAAGAAAATAAATTATAACAAATAAAATTATCACAAGTAATTTTATAACAAGTAATCATATAACAAATAAATTATAACGAATAACAATAAAAAAAACAACAAGTATACCGATTGGATTTTCTTGTTGCGTTTCGGGAACATATTCAACGTCATCATCCTCGTAATCATATGGCGGTAGTTCTCGTTCGACACTTGGTTCACGCCACGAAGGACCTTCACGGTAGTCATTGAACGGGTCGAAATCACTAGTCATCGACATCATGTATGGAGGTGGTTGGGGATAATATTGGTGTTGATGTGATGGTAGGTTCATCGGTGGAGATTGAGGATAATAGTGACCGGCTTGAGGACTCATTTGGAGATAGTAGGGAGGTAGTTGTGATTGAACTTGCGGACGAACGGGTTGTGATCGAGAGCTTCGTCCACGACCTTTGGATGAGGTTGAAACATTTTTTGATTTCCTAGCATCCATCTTTTTAAAAGAATGATAGTTGCAAGAAGAAGATGAGAATAATGTGATTTGAAAATGGTGATTTAAAGTGTATATTTATAGGGAATTTTATTTTATTTTATTTTATTTATTACTATTATTTTTTTTTGAAAATAACTCAACGGTAGGATTTTTGACCGTTGCCCAACGGTCCCTTTTGGCTATCTCACCCATATCAATTCGGCATCACATACCGTATTCCATGGACATCGTACGAAACCGCAGTAGTGGCATTGGTGTTGCCGTGCGGTTTGAAGGCATGCCGAAGCATACCGATGACCAATGCCACCACCTTTAGTTTAATATGTGTAATACGTAGTACTCATTTATGACATATTTCTTTGTCTACGATTTACGCTTTTAAAAGACATCTAGAGGTTCATTATAAAGACGAAGTTGTATTTCTTTTGATAGTATTAGGCAAAATTGTATATGTATTAATGTGTATTTAGTTCTTTAAGTTGGAGATTTAGACTTGTGCTATTTTGTTAGATTTATATTTCTTGTATATTTAAAAATTTCATTTCTTTGTATATTATTAAGTTGTTTAAAGAAATTATTAAGCTGTTTGTATCATGTTTTATGTTTGAATGAGAATTGGTTTTCTGATAAAATCTTTGTTGATATAGAAATGTGTTATGGAGACACAAATGATTATCATAATATGTTTGGAGCAAGCAAGATATGCCAATAGGACAATTAGAGTATTCAAACATGATACGTATTTAATTAGTTTAATGGCACAACTTATCGTATTTAGTTTAGAGTGAGAGAATATTAACGTGGTGTTTGTTTTTTAAGAGGTTCTGAATCTGAATCTGAATCGCATATTTGAATCTGAATCTGAGGCGTAAATGTCTGAATCTGACCGTATCTGAACGGGAAAAAAAAACTCATGTTTGAACCACACATTTGCTTTCTCGTACTAAATTTTTTTTGGGTTATTTTTGTGTTAACAAGAGGCATTCAGACACCCCTCTCAAGTCTAGACCATTAAGATCTAACTGCCTCTGACTGCGTCTGAACGGGAAAAAAAAACAAACGGTCTGAATGGCCAAAATGTCTGACCGCGTCTGAACGGTTCAGATTCAGAGGCTATTAAAAGGTTTTTTTTGGAAAAACAAACACAACCTAAGTGACATTATATCCTTAAAGTATGCAGCAACACAAGAAAAATATGCCACTAAATCTCTTTAGTGGCAGCATTGTTACTGACACTTTTTTTTCTGTCACTGAATGTCTAACAGGCTTATAGTGACACTTATTAGAAAATTTGTGACACTTTTTGTATGTCACTAGATTGCCAAATTTTTGTAGTGTCGCTAATACCATGTTTTGCTTCTAGCTACTTGTTTACAACAAAACAATCACATTATGGATTTCATAATTATTTAATGGATATATTCCATGACCATACACATCAAACGTGTGTAGTTTGTCATTATTTAGTTACATTGATCCGATAATAAGTACCTTTTAGTGCAATGATACGAGTAGCAAGTTTTAATACATGTCTAAAGACATAAATGAAGCGTATATCACTCGTACATTATTGAGCTTGACAACCTTGGTGTCGGGATTGCCATGAGCGCATGTTTTTTCTTCAACACAATTCCAAATTTTTCGGATAGATCATGTTTATCTCCCTCCGCCAATTTCCAGTCGAATGAATGAATAAGGGATCCAAGCATAAACATAAACATGCGCTCTCCCATCGCAGTCCCTGGACAAATTCTTCGACCCGACCCAAATGGAAAATAATGGAAGTCATTGCCGCTATAATCCCACTTGGCATCCAAGAACCTTTCTGGTCTAAACTCCGACGGGTTTTCCCAAATGGAAGGATCTCTATGTATTGCCCACACATTCACAAACACTCGAGCACCTTTTGGGATGGTGTAGCCACCAATTACACGAGACTCGCTTGGACAATGAGGAATCATGAGTGGAAGTGCCGGGTGCAGACGGAGAACTTCTTTCATTATAGCATATAGGTATGGTAGTTTGTTTATATGGGATTCTTCGACTATGTTGTCTTTTCCAACAACATCCTCTAGTTCTTGTTGCGCTTGTTTAAGGACTTCAGGTTTGTTCATCATCTCGGCTAAGGCAAATTCAATAGTATTTGCGGTTGTATCTGTCCCCCCTATTACCATATCCTTGAAAAATCACAATACATAAGTTAATTTCATCCCCAAAATAAATAGTATAGTTTAAAAAAGAGACTAGTTAATTACTTACTATGAGCAAGGATTTAAGATGTGGCATATTGAAAGCTGATTTGTAATCGCCACCTTCATCTTTAAGCTTCAACAAAAATTGCAAAAAATCTTTTTTTTCGTCGTCACTAGCAGCCATTTTCCTCCTTTGATCAATCATGGAGTCGAAGATAACATCGAATCTCTTAGCCAACCCTTTCATAGTCTTTTGAATACCTTGCAAATCAAACATTGCCAAACCAGGATAAAAGTCGGACAAATTCTGCATGCCCAAGTACACAACAAACTCATTCACCACTTGCCGAAACTCGGCTCCTAAGGTCGCCCTATCCTCGGCCTTCACGGTCCCTCCCCACATCATGTCAGTAACCACATTCAAAACAGTCAAAAACATTTGCTCACCTATGTTTACCGGCTGCCCGACATGGTTGTATAGGTACGTAATCGTGTTCCTCACCTCTCTTCTACGCAGAGAGTAAACGGAATCTATGGTTTGGGTGCTAAGCATCTCACGGTTACAAATCTTTCGCAACATACGCCATTGATCACCATAAGGTGACCAAACGATATCATTTCCTCCATATGTAACCTCCGCTCCCACAACCGGGACGTCCCGGTTGGCAAACGTGGTGTCATGCACCTTTAGCACCTCACGGGCCAGCTCGGGTGAGGTGATGACAACACCTAGTTTTTTACCAAGCCAAAGCCTTGCAATTGGCCCGTGGACTTTTGCAAGGCTCGCAAAGTGCGAGTGAAGCTCGGGATCAAGAGATAAAAGGTTCCCAATAAGAGGTAGAGATCGTGGACCGGGAGGCAGTGGCGGGTGAGTGTTTTTCGATGTTAGCATCCGTACAAGCCAAAATATAGAAAGGAAAGAGGCCAAGATGATAGAGATTGTCGTAACCATCTCATCCTCGCTTCCCCACCACCGTAACAAAGTGTTTGAAACTGCTACCGCTAGTTTCGACATCACTTAATTGATATGAAGAAAAGATTGATAAAAGGAAGGTATATATAGAGAGACCATACCATCTTATGACAATTTAAGCTAAGACCGGGGATCCGGTTGCTCGTCAAGGCTGTTTTTGAGGGTGTACAATGTGAGCGACCGTTTAAGGTTCTAAAATTTTTAGGGGCCTAAAATTTGTCCCGTTAATAATTATATATGGATGTGTACATATATTTTCACGAAAAAAATATATTTAAATATCTTAAATGAGTAATATGTTAGAACGTTTAGACAACTAATTGCATTATATATTAAAAACGATGACACTTTATATATAACATTTTTCTCGAATTAAAGGCCTCATTATGTGATTTCGTCCAGAACCCTCAAAATTTTCATAAATTCATGAGACGGCCCTGCTAGTCGTGACTCGTGAGACGACAAAAGGATATTTCATCTTGTAAAAATTTCATAAGTTATACTTCCTCCGGCTTAAATTTATAGTTCACATTTTCCTTTTCCTAATATCTTAATTTAATTGTTCACAATTAAAAATACATAGGGAAGTTTAATCAAGTACCATATTGTCATTAGTTGAAAATTAATATTACAAATTTTGCCACGAATGTTCACCTGCGTCGATTCTGAGCTTTCCAAAAAGGTAGTCGTTCTGAGATTAGTCAGCTCTAAATGTCGAGTCGAGGCTCACAAAAGTCTTTTTTAAATACTTTCCCAAACGGAACTTTATTGTGTAAGAATATACATTAACTCTAATGGTTGAATACTTGAATTAATATAAGAAATATATGTTCCTATTCTTTTCCATTTCCTTTCTAATGTGAAGTCAATAATTTGTGTTCATTAACAAAAATATCCAAATTAACTTTTTTTAATTACTTTAATAGTTGAATACTTGAATTAATCTAAACTAAATATAAAAGCATAATGGTTAAAGTGAAATGTGAAAAAGTCTTCAAAGTAAGGGAGGGGGGAGTGGTCACCTAATACCCTAGGTGTCACCTCACCTCCATCCAATAAAAACATTACACATCAAAAATACCCAATTTTACCCTAACCATACCCTAAGTGGAGGGAGTGGTCACCAATTTGTACCCGTTTTTTTTTTTTTTTTTTTTTTCATACATAAAATCACATACAATATTTAAAATAAAAACATACTATTTCATTAAATAAAATAAAACATTACATAATACTTAAAAAAAAAAACATAACATAACACTTAAAAATAAGTAGATTAAAATAAAAAACACACTAATCATCGAGTTACGGCAAGTTTTGACGTGCTACGTGCTCCGTGAGATCATATCGAAGACGGTCATGGAGAACTTCGTGCTAGTTCGGCTAGAGCTTGTCGTGTCTTCAAGATACTGAGCCGCTTGAAGCAAGTATTGCAACGAGCTACCCGTGGATATCTCGTCGGACGAAGATGGAATAATGCATTCGAATTCGGAAGAGTCGGAAGACATTTTGGTAATTATTTTTTGTTTTTGAGAGATTTTAGTGTGTGTTTATTTGAAAATAAAGAGAGTAATATTTGGTTTTAAAAGGATTTTTTTTTTTTTTTTTTTTTGATATGTAGCAACGGTCAAAGAGCCGTTTGGCTCCAACGGTCAAAAATCCCATCCAACCTCACAAAATAACTCTCAGCTTAGTAAACCGATTTTGGTACCCGATTTTGATACCCGAAGGGGCGGCGGCGGTGTTACCGCTCGGGTAAGGGTACCCGAATCCCTTACCCGTGCCCACTCCCTCCTCCCTAAAATGTGGAAAAAATTATATTCGGTAAGTCTGACAATAGCTCTAAACTTAAACTTAGGATATGATGCAATGGCGGAGATTTTGTTGACTTGTTGTTAGCTAATAGCGGAAACTATTTAAATGGAATGGTTGTAAACTTAAATCATGAACACAGTTACAATACTCACACAACATATTTATTTTTTTTGTTCTCTTTTCACTTATTTTTTCTAACCTAAGAGCATGGGGTGTGGGCTCACCATCCACAATCGTCGTCCGACGTGGCCTTTCGTCGTGGCTCGCCGCCTCACCGGCGGAGCTCGCCGTCGATCCCTTATTCGTCACCACAACAAGCTGCAAATTCTGAAACACCACAAAACCAAACGTATTTAAATTTGTTTCTCAAAATTCTATCCATTGTAAAACGGATAATTTTACCTTTTTATTGTAAAAAAAAAAACCCTTATACCACCTATAAATACTAAACCATTTCAATCAAAATAAACACACTTTTACACACTATAAAATCTGCATATATAAATATGAGTGAATCATCTTTTTCCGGTGAAAGTGACATTAAGAGATAGCGGACCTAGAAATGTTTATTCAAGAGTTTGAGGACGAGCAATCGTTGCAAGAACAAGAAGCCGGTCCTTCAAGCCACCGTCGATACGTCCCCCGTGAACGTGAAGTTGTTGAAGCACGTCTACTCGCTCACTATTTTGGTGACAACCCAAAATATACGGACGAAAATTTTAGGCGTCGCTTTCGTATGAGCCGTAGACTATTTTTACAAATTATACAAGGTATTGAAACATATATTGAAACTCATCATCCTCTTCTCAAGCATTTTGATTTCTTTAAAGTCCGACCCGATTGTAGGGGTGTAATGAGTTTTAGTGTGATTATGAAATACACATGTGCCCTACTCCAATTGGCTTACAGGGTATCAGCTGATGCATTAGATGAGTATTTACAAATAGGTGAACATTGTGCACGCGATTGCCTAGATTTTTTTTACTATGTGAATAATCCATCTATATGTGAAGGAGTTTTTAAGAAAACCCGATCAGGATGACCTTCGTAACTTATACAATGCACATAACATTGTTCATAAGCTTCCGGGAATGTTGGGGAGCATCGATTGTATGCACTGGGAATGAAAAAACTGTCCGAAAGAATGGCAAGGCCAATTTCACAGAGGTGATAAAAAATATCCAATTATAATGCTTGAAGCCGTTGCTTCATACGATTTATGGATTGGGCATGCATTGTTTGGAGTAGCGGGTGCGAATAACGATATTACGGTTTTAAATAATTCTCCGTTATTCGACGACCTGCTTGATGACATCGCCCCTGAGGTTGAGTTTGAAGTATGCGGGCGTAAATTTAAGCAAGGGTATTATCTAGCTGACAGAATTTACCCGGAGTGGGCATCTTTTGTCAAGTCATTTACAGTTGCGAGTAACCCAAAAAATATGGCATTCAAAGCGAAACAATAAAGTGCTAGAAAAGATATCGAAAGAGCTTTTGGTGTCCTCCAAGGACGTTGGCATATCATTGCCCAACCGGCGCGTGCATTTACTGTTGGCAAGTTACGGAGAATCATGTACACGTGCATCATATTGCATAACATGATTTTGAAAGATCAATAATTTGCGATATCCGACATTGTTGAAACGTATATTTCTCTGACACCAAATTTACAACGGACATGGATAGAACGTTGCGAATTGCAAAGGAAAAAATCCAAAGAATTACAAGATAAACGCAAACACACAAGGCTTCAACGATGTCTCATCGAGCATGTGTGGCAACAACTTCAATGGGAACAATTTCAACAACAGAATCCAAATAATTAGTTTCATTATAATTTACGTTTCGTATGTTTTTTATTATGTTGTATTGTACCGTATCTTTATTTTAAGTTTCGTATGTTTTTTATTATATTGTATTGTATTTTTATTTTTAATGAAATGAATTTAGTTTATTTGAAAATTTGAATAAAAAAAATAAAGTTGTAGTGGCGGGCCTCAAATGAAGAGGTTGATGTTTGTTGTGAGTGAGGGGGGTTAGTTGTGGAGGTTTGTTATGATGATGTGACAGTGACGTGAAAGTAATGAAGAGCTGATGCCTCTTCACCACACCTATTGATCTAAAACACACATCTCTCTCTAAACAAAAACAATCGTCGCCGCCATTAACCTCACCCCCACCATCTGCCGCCATTGCCAACACCTTTCGGTGGTTTAGGTAGTTTAAGGTAGTTGAGGCTGGGTTTTTGGTTGTTGTTAGTAGTTTCGTTTGTCCATAGCCACCATCAACGAGCCTCTCACCACCTTCGGAAGCCCCCCCACCGAGACCCGACACCACTGAAAACTTTACTTCTCTAAAGGTTTTTTTTTCCTCAAGTTTTGGGGTAACTTTTTTTAGTTTTTTTATACATTCAAGTTTTGAAGGTTCTTTTTTAGATAAACTTATATTTTGTTTAGATGTATTTTTGTTATAATTTGAGTAGTTGTAACAGTTTTGAAATTTTTGTTAGATCCGCTGTTGGTGTGTTTAGATCCACCTGATGAACCTCTAAATATTTATAAACACAAAAAATACACAAACACACACTACGTCCATACACTTTCTCAACTCACATGACACCTAACGCTCAGGTTATGACTTGTCTGAAAGAATTTGTAGTGGTATGATGGTATCAAGGTTTTAGCGGTGTTGGTATATTTATAGTTTTTGGATTTTTGAGCGTTTAATTTCAAGATCTATTGAGATCTGTTGCCGTATGTATTTTTTATCTATTGAGATGTATTAAGAAAAATCATTGTGTTAACGTTTAGTTTTAGTGGTTTGGCCGGAGTATGAAAGTTTGGCTAGAAACCATAAACCAAAAGTATTCGTGCTTTGTGTGGTTGCAGTGTCTTTGTGCGGGTAGGATCTAACCATATTTATTGAGATCTAATAATCACCCAGTGGTTTTGTGGTTTTGGTGTACATAAGCACCATTTAGGTTTGTGGTTTTAGTCTTAAACGGATGCTAAGAAAGTACTTTTGGAATTGGTCTAGGTTGGTGGTTTATGGTTATTGGTCTCGGTTGGTGCTATTGGTATGAATTTTGTTCGTTTTGATTTTAATCTAATATCGATGATTATGGATTTGATCCGATGAGGCTGTTAACCGCTACCTAAACCACCATATCACTATAAAATAAATGACTTTTGCTCACTAAAAAAAGTATGAGCAAAAGATAAGAAAACAATAAGTAAATGCTAATTTTTTAACTCCCACTAAAGAAAAAACAGTAAGTAGAAAGAGGATCACTAAAAGTCTTTGCTTACTAAAATTATAGTGAGCAAAAGCTCAAAAGATTTAGTGTCTAAAAGTTTTTAGTCACTAAAAATGGTACACCACCTTTCTATAAAATCACTAAAATGACACAATTTATAGCAAATTTCAGTAAGCAAAAGTCTAATTTGCAATGTACAGATGCATGCTTCCTGGCAGAAATACAAATTGAATTGTCAATTGTGCAGATTGCATTTCTCAACAAAACAGAACAGTTATTGCACAAATAAAAATTGCACTCAGGTTAAATTTAAATACAAATCTCTAAAACAATCTCAAATGTACAAAATATTGTAACTGGTACCCAAGCCTCGCTTTTACAAAAAATATTCGTCTATGTAACCTGCATTTACAACTGGAATACTGGACTCTGTAAATGTAAAATTTGGTCTCAACTGGAACTGGAACTGGAGAGTCCAAAGAGATGTCAAGTTTTAGCAAAGCCTATTATTGAGAGCAAACTATCAGATAAAGAAGAGCGTGAACAATTTCATAATAGATGAACTCCATTTCAGTTTTTTTTGGTTTATGTAAGGGTAGATTCAGGCAGTGATCTTACCTCATAAACTTCATCAGGAACAAGAAACCCGCGGCCCCTATCGAGCAAAAACAGTATTAGCCAAAAGTATGAAGCTGTTGCAGATAAATCATGTGAAAAACTGAAATAAAGGACCACTTATTAACAAAATCTTGAAAGTTAATGGAACACCTATGCACTTTATCATGTCACTCATGAACACCAAAGTGAATAACCCCCTCCGGCCTACCCGCTAATTAACAAGGTCATGACAGCAAAATATTGGTACATCATAAAATAATTGAAATTTATATCAAAGAGCCACTTCTAAAAGCGCACATAAGAAGCACAAAAAACTTAAAGGGATTAAAGTTTTCTACTCATTGTATATCTTTTTTTACCAATATTTTCCCTAACAACCAAAAATGACATTAGACTATTTCTATGTAACATGATTAGACATAGCTAACCAACTCATGATCCCTCAAAGATCTAATGGATGCAACCAACATATGTATGGGTTATTTATGTGGCCAGGGCTACGCATAGACAGTTTATAACTATCTGGGTAATATCGTTTATGGCACATATGATAAAAAACTAAAAGGGTGAGATAACGTCTCGACTCTTCTGAAATAAAGCATTATCCCATTATGAAAACCAGAACAATACGTCTATAATTACAGTAATTTATCAAAGCTATTAAGACTTTTAATCCGAAACTAGTTACATAATTCAATACCAAGACTAATCTAATAATGATAACTGATTAATATAAAACTAACTAGAAGACTGCTTAATTTAACTAAAAGACTTTAGTAGTATTAAACCTATCACAATTTGGATTTTTCTCTTTGACTTGGCCACCAATCTTTAGTTAGTTATATAGGAATCCTCATCAATCTAATCTGAGATGTACATAAAATAGCTAGCATAGTGCTCTTGCATCGTCAGTAGAAGCAAACAATGCCATGGAAAAACTTTTCAAGAACAGTAGTGATGCGATCATCTATCAGTGACATTATAGACAGTAAAGGATGGTTCCCATGGGATAAGGATTTTGCACTTGAGACTCTGTACTATAGAGAGTACCGAAGTATGGGGCCCGGTCAGATACGTCAAAGAGGGTGAAATGGAAAGGGTGGGGTGTAATGAAGATTGATACTGAGGCCAGACCTTTTACGGTTTCTAACTTCATCGATGGTTGGACTTAGTTTCTATCAACCGGATTTCCATTTTGGCCCGGTTTGTAGTAACTAATGACAATCATATAATGTTTGATCACTAGCTAATTAACGAGCTACGCGAAAGTGCATGTACGCGGTGTAATAATTTTCTTAATAAGAGCTAACTAAGGACATAACAATGATCCCTTGATCAATCAAAACTTCCTCAACAAGATTTTTGTTGCCAAGTGTGTACTAATAGCTTATATGATATGCCTAGATATCTTCTGTTCATGCGTTTATTTGAAAAAAAAATTTAACATTGCTTTATGATATACCTGACCACAATGAGATGACGGTTTGATAATGGACTTCATGCCACTTTTCAGCTCCACTCGTTCTTTTACCAATTTTTGCACATGTTTACCAAAAGCTTTCAGCATGGCCATATTAGGATAGTATTAAAGTGTGACAATTAAACAAGTTTCAAGAAGGACTCACCTTCCTAAAAGACCAAAACTCATTCTCTGACAACAGACCACCCATAACAGAATGCACATAAAGTTTCTTCAACTCAATACAAAAAATTTATCTATCTTAGCCATGCACATGAAAGTAATTGCAATCAATGTAGACATATTGCTTATGTAAAGTAACTTGCCCGTCCTCTTTCAAAAACTTCCTTCGTTGCTGTGGAGAGCTAATATGAGTAATAGGAGATGTTATAGCTTTAGTTGTTGAAATAAATAAGTGCAATTATTTATTCATTCCATTTTTATTAATTTGTATAATATGTCAATTATGCAAACAAGATAATTAATGGGTTAAAATAAATAAGTACCCGAGTTATTAGTTTTACTTGCACCAGATGTTGTTGAGTTTCCACAAGGACCGTGATTATCAACACTAGATGAATCATTAGCAACCTGAAATCATTTATCATCAAAACATGAAAATTATATCTTCAAACATTAACATATAGATTAGAATCCTTTGTGTTTACCTCTGTTTTTGTACTATTCAAGACATTTGAAAACTCCTCATTTGGATTCTGATTTTTGTAGTTTGCCATAAATTGTAATATAACCGCTTGGTTTTCCTTCATTACTTTCACTTCGTCTTCAATAACATAGAAAATGATTTGTTGCTCCAACCACAAAGAGATTTTATGTGGTATAAATGAACCAAGGCAAACAACTTGTTATTCTTAGCATTAAGATACACTTTCTGATTAACATCTTTGACCTAATCATCAAACTTCTTTTTATCATTTTGCTTTTCACGGTTCAAATCAGGTTGAGGTTCTCCTTCACCCATACTTCCTTCCATCGACACCGTAGGAAAAAGGTCATGTAGTATCTCATGCATTTCATGATCGTCGCCTCCTTCTTCATCATTTTCCATCATACTCGAAGATGATACCTCCTTACTTTCCCCGTGATCTGTCCAATTCACGTACCCTCTCTTGAAGTCAACACATATAAGGTGATCATACACCGTTTTTCTTACATGGTGAAATAGATTGTGACAATTCCCGCATGGACACAAAATCTCTCCATGTTGACTCAATTTCTCAAAAGCAAAATTCAGAAAATATTCCACACCATTAACATATTCTGGACTAGCTCTCGGTGCAAGATACATCCAAGATTTGTCCATAATGATGTCAAAAGTAGAAAACGTGAAGTAATATTCAACACTTACATGCCTAAAAACAACAATGTAACTCTATTAGCTACTTAAAAAATCTTTTTGATTGTGTATACAACATTATCATCAAACAAACACACAAAATTTTAAACACAAGTAGCGGTATTCTTATTGAGGGCAAAAAAGTTAAGTCTCTACTACATTACGTTAAATTACAAGCATCAACCTAAGTTAACTTCAACTCAACTATAATCGGTCAATATCTATACAAATTAATTTATCTATTAAAATTCCATCATTCCTCAAAATATTTTATCAAGCATAAATTTAGAGTGCTTCAATCTTCATGCCTATGTTAATGGATTTTCACATACGAGACAACACAAGCTCGTTAAATTATCTAGGCTTTAGCTTATGCGTTTCAACTAGAAACAACCTACTAGCAACAGTACAAGTCGAGCTAACTATACAATCGTATCAACTCGAAACAACTGTGGAAAAATAAACGGGGGGGTTTAATAGTTTTGCCAATTAAAACTTCCTTTTAAACTATTTAGATCGACTTATGTCAATCTATTTGGATGTGTGTGTTGGATGTTGATAAACAAGCATATAAAGATAAGTGATAAAAAGATAAGAGTAAGAAGCACAAAACCACAACGCAAGTATTTATAGTGGTTCGGCTACAAGGATACCTTCCTTGCCCTACTCCACTCCCCGAGTCACCTACTCGAGAGTTCGTAATCACTACACCAATCTCCTTATGGCGGAGAAGCCTTCACAACGTCGCTTACCCTTTTTCCGGTGCTAGGCTAACCACCGGGTTCTTTCACTCCAAGGTGAACCACACCTACACAACGTCGCCTACCCTTTATAAGGTACTAGGCTAAGTACCTAGTTCTTTCACTCCAAGGTGAACTACACCTTCACAACGGCGCCTACCCTTTATTAGGTACTAGGCTAAGCACCTAGTTCCATTGCAATGGAGGAACTACTACCACACTACACCAACGACTAATCCCAAAGGAGATCTACTCCTTTACAACATCATCAAGGATATCAATATCCTTGGATCTAATACTAGTCTATCTTATACATCGAAACACACCATATCGAATGTACATCTAAGGCACATTTCACTAATGCCTTTGACTAGATCTACAAGACACCTTTCACTAATGTCTTGTGTCTTCACTACTAAGCACATTTCACTAATGCTTCTAGTCTTGACTTCTAAGCACCTTTCACTAATGCTTCTTGTCTTGACTTCTAAGCACCTACCACAAGTGCTTATGCTATAGACGATAGATACCCTTCACTAATATCTTCGTCTTGACACTTGAGACATCTTTCACTAATGTCTTCAACACTACACTTCTTTGAAGAAAGAAAGGAATCATCAACAAGAGGACTTCAGTAGCCTTGATGATGAGAAAGCATGGCAACTCATGGACTTGAGCTTGCTCGACTTCAAAGGTGGTGATCTTGCCTTTAAGAGAAACCTAAAAGATCATACAAAAACAAAACTACAAACATAGATCTCTTGGATCTGAGGTTAGTGAGTTTTTCACTCAGGGAGAAAGTGTGTTAGAAAGGGGTTAGAAATAATGAAAAAATGGCTCACTATTTATAGAGGAAAAATCCTACTGTTTCCCGGATCCCTACCACAAGGGACCGGCTAGCACAAAGCTAGGGATCCGTGGAACGCTCCTCTTTGCCCATGGGTATTTTGGTTATGGGTCATGGGTCATGGGTTGAACCATGGATCTTTGGCTAGATACAATGTATCTTTAAGTGCAATGCACTTAGTCACTTGGGTATGGGTTGATCCATGGGTTATGGATATTATCCATGTATGATATAAGCATGATGTCATGCAATGGGTTATGGGTCAAGATCCATGGGTTATGGGCTTTGGGTTGTACCCAACTACATTCAATGTATTTGCCCAATGGGTTGTGATACTTAAGTTTCTACCCATTTATATTACCCAATATACTACATACTAGTTATGTGTATATTTTATCCAAATATGTAAACACTAGTTGTTGTACATATGTATTACTAAATCATAAAATCACTTATACTTGTTTTAGTGTTTTATGTGAAAATGTGAATATGTTAGAAACTATTAGTTCAAACCATTTACGTATTTTATTTGTTTCGTTAATATGATTTTACGTTTGTTATCGACAAAACATTAGAAGATCGTAAAATATAAATAAACGTTTTTACGGCTTATTTGTATTAACAACAACCTTTAAACTAGTTAAGCTATAGCATAGTAACCAACAACAACAACAATAAAATCACTTCAACAGAATTTTACAATGTCTCATCAAAACTAATAATCTTTCGCAAACCATACAACACTAGCTTGCTAATAGCACTCGTTCCTAAGACGAAGTCTCTCCTATACATTTCAACTAAGCAGCAAATTTATTAACAAAACAACAAACATCAGCTTATTAACAAATCAGCTATTAGTTTATTAGCAAAACAACAAACTTACACTAGCAAAGATATCAAAATAGCAAATATCAGTTTATCAGTTTATAAACAACACAGCAAATATCAAAACACTTCCGGTGGTGGTGGATAATGACGGTGATTGATACCGTGGTGATTGACGGTGATTGATGCCGGAGTTAGTCTAATTAAAAAATTCCGGTTGTGGTGGATACCGTGGTGATTGATGGTGATGACGATGGTGATAACGACGGATGTTAACGGTTTGGGGATGAGAGTTAACGGATGTTAACGGTTTGGGGATTGTGATAACGACGGATAACGATTTCGGTGGTGGTGATAACAATTCCGGTGGGTTTTGGTGTGTGGTATAACGATGGGGATAACAATCCCCAAACAGTGGGTTTTGGTTTTTCTCAAAGTGAGAAGGTGCGCTTTTTCTAGATCCGCTTGATCTCTTTTTTGACAAATACAATTTTTTTTATTTTGGTTTTATTATTTAGTAATTTTAGTAGGTAAAAGTTTTATTTGGTTACTTTTATAAGAAGTGGGTAAAAGTTTTATTTTGTTACTTTTATAAATTTTAGTGGGCAAAAGTTTTAGTGAGTAAATGTCACAAATTTTGTAGTGTATGAACTGTCACCTGAACTTTATTATGTTAATGTGGTCGGTGGTTTGGGTTCTTGCTCGACCAGTTGTGTTTTTACCTTATACGCTATGTTTTCTCTATGCTTCAGCCATTGCATAATCCTATTAGTGGTTCAAAAGAAATTTGAGTCTGCGGAAATCACACATTTTTTAATTTAAAACCTGATTTTTTTTCTATGTAACTATTTATAAATTGCAACGACATGTCAAAATGACTTTACATTTAAGGGCCCGTTTGATATATAGGTGGGTTTAGGATTTGGATTTGAATTTGGATTTAAATTTGGATTTAAATTTGGATATGGATTTAATGTAAGAGAGAGAAAAGAAAAAGATGAAGAGAAAATAATATAATTAAATTAAAAAATATATATTTTAATAATAAACAAAGTATTTAAAATTAATTTTATTAATATATAATATAATAAGAAGAGAGATAAAGAGAGATGCTAAAATCGGTCCCTACATTGTCAGTAAATGAGCCAATTTAATCATGATTCTAAACAGTACAACATTTTTGTCATGAATCCCAAATTCTAAAGTCACGTCCTCAAACAAACACATAAATTTTGTATTCCCCATAAAAGTGTATTTTTCAAAAACCAATAAAAGGAGTTTTTCAGAATAATTTAAAATTCTGTCATTTTCATTGCTTTTGAAAAAGATTCACGTGTATTTGACTTTGAAAGAAGTACAGTGGTAAGTTGAACATGAGCAAACTAACTTTCTGTTTGTTTGGGGTGTATGGGTATTGGTATATAACTTTGAAATTCATTAATGTTATTTGGTTGGTTATGTGACCCATCACAATGGAATGAGGATACCCAAATGTGAAAGTTTTCTTATATACTATGTGTGTAGGTTGTTTCTTTATACCCTCCATTATCATTTTACTTTATACCAACACCGATACCTATTATTTTTTATAGCGACAAACCAAACGCACCCTAAAATAGAAGCGTATAAATGTTTTTTGTTTTCGAGGTGTTAATTTTGACACTAAGCAAACCACTAGAAGCAACATAAATTTGACATGGTATGACTGACATATACCAACTTTTTTTCCTGTTTGAACCGTATATAATTGACATGGTGACTTCAAGTCGCTTTTTTTGTCTGTTGACCACATAGACGCTCATTTAAACATAATAGGATTCACAACCCTTTCAAAGCATTTGGTTTTGATTAAACCAAAATAGCAAAAAAAAAAAAAAAATGTATAATGAAAAGAGAACAATCAATAAGTCTTATTAAACCCAACTTTTTTCGTTTTAAAATTATTGTCACCAAACAAAAACACATAATTTAAAAGAAGTGAGACATTATTGATTGGCACTTAAACTTTTTTCAACCAATCAAATATTATTTTCACCTATTAAACTCTCTTTTGATTGAGTGACACAAAAAAATGATTATTACTTTTGGACATTTTAAAATGGTAATTTGAGACGAATGGAGTATGTGATAGGGTAATTATGGGAGGTTCAAGGTTCAGTCTAATTTAAAATATGTCATATAGTATTTGTGAGATACGTTGTTTAAGTTGTAAAATTGATTGTTCGAAAAAAAAAATGAAAGACAAAAGTGTTGTTTAACTATCACAAATATGTGAGACACTGCTAAAATATAGGGCAAATGACAAAAAAATGCATCGAACTTGACACTTTATGTGATTGTGTGTAGCCAACTATTTTTTTTCTTATTGTATGTACTGAACTTTCAAATTTCGATCATTATGTGTATTTTGTGACTATTTTGCCATGTAAAATTACCATTTTACCCTTCAAAATTTGAAAAAATTAAGGGTAAAATGGTCACAAAATACACACAATAATCGAATTTTGAAAGTTCAGTACACACAATAAGAAAAAAAATAGTTAGCTACACACAATCATAAAAAGTTTCAAGTTCGATGCATTTTTTTATCATTTGCCCTAAAATATATTATCATCAGGCATGGACACTATGCGGGAGTAAACTACTAGATCTACACTTTCGGAATTTGTTGTAAATTATACACCGATATTGATATGCACGGGTATTAAGAAATTAGATACTACGCGCAAACATATTATTTTTTTTAAAAGTTTTCAATCTTAATTGATTATTGCGACTTAAAACAATGCTATCGGAAAAAAAAACACTCGTAAACACAGTTCGACGCTAACAAGTTTGTTGAAAAATGGACTTTGTCGGTGCTATGCAACCATGCTATCAGAAAAAACATTTCTTCAAAAATATTCTCTAACACCACAAATAAAGGGGCCGTTTAGTTGGTGAAAAATTTTCCTGTTTTTCCGTTTCTAAATTCCTAGAAAAGGGAATGGTTTTTCTCCTATAGAAAAGAGTTGAGAAATTTGAAAATCCGTTTAGTTGGAGTTATATTTTTTCTTTTTTTAAAATGAAAAGTTGTTTAGTTGAAGGTGGCGGATGGAGGATGGAAGAGGCGTGCTAAAAGTGTAGGGTGAAAGGAAATGGTGTTATTATTTTGGAAATGAAAAAAGTGAGAAGGTTTAATGGTATTTTCATTTTTTCATTAAAAATTGGAAAATGAGAATTTCATATTTTTGAAAAATTAATGAAAAAAGTGCGACTAAACGGATTTTCAATTTTTCCCTTTTCATATGAAAAATTTTCTGAAAAAATGGAGTATTTCTCTCCAACTAAACGGCCCCAAAGTTTCTCAAAAAAAATATTTGCACATTATACGTTGTCGAAAACTAGAAACCGCTGTCGCTAGGCGTGGGTACTTGGCTAGTATTATATATGCGTTCAATAATTTGATTAACAAAAACTAGTTGAGATAAGTGTCAATCAATGAATTGGTTAGGCATATGTTTTCACTTGTGTATTAGACACAAATAAGCTTGTGACTTAAATTTGTTTTTTAGGTGCTAACTTACTAGATATGGGAGAGATATATATGCAATGTTTTGAAACCTCGTTCTTTTATCGATCTGGTTTAGTCGCCAGTTTCATAATATATCCGGTTCTATACATATGTATACTTTTATTTTCTGTATTTAATATGCAGTATTGCATGTTCCCATGATTTATCCAACTTTATTCCTACATTCGATTGTACCGATGAAAAAGATTAAGACTCTACTGATAAGCATTGTCTTCAAGTTTTAGATCAATAGCATCCAACAATAATCAACTTATGATTATAAGTTATAACAATCTATATTAAAACAATATTAGTTGGTGTTTCTAAGATAGTTTATAAATCTGATTTAGTGTTTTACAAAATTTTAAGTAAAATTTTCCCTCACCACTTCAATTTATTAATTAAACTTAGAAAGGTTGATGAGAAAAAAAAATGGTTAGATTTTATGTTTAAAAGTCATGAACCGGATGAGTTTATCAAATCGGTTCAACCCGGGCATACGAAAAATCGACGGTTCAATCTGGTTCTCAAATAAGCAAAAACCAGGTCACATTCGGCCCGGTATCTGAGCCGGTTCCCAGTTTAACAGCTTGAATCGGCCGAGTCAACTCGAGTTTAAAAACATTGCATATGTGTTTTGATGTGATGAGAATTAAACATATTTCATAAAAACAATTAATTCTAGCACTTAATAAGCCACTTGATGTATGTTTTGATTAAAACATCTTGAATATTCTTCAGGTAAGAGATTCATCTTGAATATTCAAAGACGCCACCTAAGTATCAAATTCAAAGACGTCAACTGGTTTCACTTTTTTCCCAAATTAGTTTGTATATTGATTAATTAAATGATTCAATTAGCCTTTGTTATGAATAATTTTATTTACAAGGATTAGTGATTTTTCTATGGCAACATCATCTGCAATTTCAAAACTTGTAGTATTTCTTTATGATATGATAATTGTAAAGCTTATAATGTTAAATCTTTTTAAATCAGAAAAAAAAGTGTTTTGGATATATATGTGCATTATTCAACTTTAGAACGATATTGAAGTGATCGATTATAAACTTTGCAATGATATTGGCGTAATTTTTAAGTTTTGCAAAGATATTAACGTAAATGACCCTAGCTTGTTTTAATTTAAGCAGTAGTACTATATCAAACAACAAGAAATCATCTTTCGCTAACTTGTCAGCCTCTGAATTGCGATCCCTAGAAACATGCGGGCACTATTGATGGACTAGAACCACCAGACCCGACAAAAAAGGCGTCAATTTCTGAGAAGGGAGATAATAATCTCCATGGTCTACATCCAGGCAGGATTCGAAACCCATGAAACCACATTTGTCGAATCACTTTCAGTAGAAATGTTAATCATATACGTACTATTCAATTCACTTTTTGATTTACTAGACTACAAGCACCTGGATAGCTCGCACCAAATGGAGAACTTAGCAAGAATATTACCAAGCAAACTGCCTATTGCTGTAATACCCTTCCCTCTAATAGACGCATCAACGTTAAACTTCAGAGAACCTAATATGGGAGGGCACAATTGGAGCTTAGTATTTTCATTTATCTTACCAGTAGATCGAGGTGATCGAGAATATGTTGGAGTGAAAATCCAAAACCGTAGAAAGGAACCCTAGCCTCCATAGAATGCCTTGACCTAAAAGCCGATTCTAATCTTTAAGAGGTCAATGATTTGGAACAAGGATAGTTAATATTTATACCATAAAATATAAGATTGTTCATGGCACAGCGGAAACATTACCATAAAATATAAGAAGAAAGACATCATCCACACTTCTTTACAAAAAACTGCTCTAGACATATCCTTCCACCATCTGAACCATACAATTAAACTTCGAGGGATGACCCCCCCAACCTCTCAAAAACTTCCGCTAAATAGATAAAAAGGTGTCACAATGAAGAAAGCTAGAGATGATCAATCATTTCTGAACTCACAAAATGAACAAATTGCTTTTTCCTCATAAATTGACCCGATTCTATATAAAAGATCTTTGGATGGAAACTTAGCGAGGAGCATATGCCAACAGAGATGAAGAACCTTGAGTGGAGCTTTTAATTTCCATATTGAAGCAATGCAAGGATTCCCATGATAAATGTCATTTTGCACCAGATTACAAAAATAAAAAATAAAAAAAATAGCAGAGAATTTGACATTTGATTTGAAAGACCATACCAAATACGTGGGCTAAGCTTGGTTTGAAGAAGCTTATGAAAAATGATGCACGTGTTTTCCTCTTTAAGTTCGATTCTAAAGAGGGTGTGGATAATGTGCTTCAGCGGGGCCCTTGGTTAATCCGTAATTCGCCTCTAATTCTTACCAAATGGACTCGTGATGTGTCGCTAACCAAAAGTGAGGTAACTAAAGTTCCAGTGTGGATTAAATTGCATAATGTGCCTTTACTTGCATATTCTGAAGATGGTTTGAGCTTGATAGCCACACAAGTTGGTAAACCGATTATGTTAGATGCTTTTACAAGCTCAATGTGTGTTGATTCATGGGGACGCATTAGCTTTGCTCGTGCTTTAGTGGAATTATCAGCGGATTATGAATTAAAACGCGAAGTTACTATGGCTATCCCCAAAAACGATGATAGTGGTTTTATTACTGCGTGCATCAAAGTCGAATATGAATGGAAGCCTCCCCATTGTGAGAAGTGTAAAGTGTTTGGCCATGACCTTATCAGTTGTCCTAAATGTGTTAAGGAGGCGGTTCGAAATGACATTAATATGGCTGATGCTTCTACTACTATGGATAAGACGGATGATGGTTTAAGAGAGGTACATAATCGTAAGGCTAAAGGGAAAAAGGTTGGGGCTCGAATGCCGCAGAAACAGCCGTTTCGTGGCATTGATGTTGGTAAAGGGGTTAATTTTAGGCCTTCTAAGCCTAATCAGGTGTATGTAGCTGTGTCGAAGAAGCCAAATGCTAATAAGGAGAAAATTTATAATGAGGCAAGTACGAGTGGGACGACAGTTGCTACATCAAACCCATTTGATGCTCTTGCTATGGATGATACTAATGAGAGTGGTATTCCTTGTCCAACTCCTCTTGTTGAGAAAATTGGGAAGCTTGAAAAGCTAATTATTGATGGAAAAGCAACTCTTGTGGATGATGATGGTCATCCTCTAAAAAAGGTTGATTTTCCGGGTAATAAAAAGGAAGCTAAGGTGGATGGGTCTCAAAAGACTGGTAAGGATTCACAAGAGACTGGTAAGGATTCACAAGAGCAACTTGTGAGTGACTTGAGAGAGAAGGAGCAGGTTGCAGCTTTGAAATTTTGTTCCTCTTCTTCTCCGTATGCCAAGCCATTCTCTAAGGTAAGTTCTTCTTCTTCTTCTCCATGTATTTCTTCAACAAAGGTAGTTAACCCATTCTCTAAGGTAAGGGATGTGGTTTGTTCTGACAGTGATGAGGATGAGGTTCTTGAGACGGTTAACCCTATGGCTAAGTATCTTGCATCAGCAGGCGGCGGGTATGAGCTTGAAGATTACTTTTCTCATGATTATGCGGCTCAAGTTTACGATTTACCAGGGCACTTGGATGATTTCTATGACGAGTATGATATCAAGCCCCGAGGTCGTGGTAGGAAGAAATTATATTGTTTGGTAGATCATAAGATTGGTATGGCTTTCTTATGTAGTGATTTGGTTGTTGCACTTTAGGTGCTTGTTTTCTGCCCATGTAACGGGCCGAGATGAGAGATTCACTCTCACCCGTTGTACTTAAACGTTTTTTGGCGTAATATATTTTATCAGGGAGATCCCCTTTTACCAAAAAAAAAAGACCACGCCAAATCCAATTCGCAAGTTTGTTAATATCTTGTATATACTCTATAAGTTGAAAGTGTTACACACATATTTTGGACCAATATTATCAATGTCTTATGATGTCTATAACGAATAGAACAAATAAATATTTTTAACTTCAAAGATGTTGCATGCTTGCATATATAAGGAAAAAAAAAGTATGCTGAAAGAATGAACTATGTGGAAACGTTTGGCTCTACTTAACTAGCTTTCTGAAACAAATAAACATAACATGAGTGAATATGAAATGATTATAATTGTACATGGATGGTAGATATGGAATTTTATGTTAGCATGTGTGGAATAGGAAATTGAACCTAGTCAGGTATAAGGATAGATGATGAAACGAGAATAAGATATATACCTCTCTTCAAGACTTCACCTGGTCCTCATTTTAAGATCCTTTTTCCGCTTTATGTGAAAGTGAAAGCATTAGTTTCCTAACTGAGACGCAATGCCAACAGTGTTCAAGCTTCTGATGTATCCATGTTCAATGATCAGACACTTCCGTCATCTCTTTTTTCTATATATACCTCAAAACTGTGGCTTGTTTATTCATCAAACATTTTCAAACAGCATAAACGAACAGAAATGAAGGGAAACGTCAAGTGTCCCTCAGAGATCCTCCGAACACTTCACTGGGTTGTTTTATTTCTGATTTCCTACTGAAGTGTTTGGGGGAACTCCAAGTGACATATGACACCGTTAAACTAGGGGTCCTGCACGTGACACTTTCATAAGTCAAGTGTCTCAGAGATCCTCTGAACACTTTACTGGGATTTGTTAAAAATGAATTTCCTACTTAAGTGTTTGGGGGAACTCCAAGTGACACTTGATACTAGCAAACTCGAGGTTTTTCATATTGCTTTTTATACTTAGTAAGTGGTCTTCTAAGTACCTTACTATATGAAGTTGTGATTCAATAACAATATTTGTTTAACAAAAGGATTGTTTCATGAATAAAACTCAGTTAATTTTTTTGTCACACATTATGAGATGGGAAATTTTTAAGAACCTTCAACTTCTACTGGTTTGCTGCAAGAAGAGTCTGGTTTAGTGATATTATCAAATAGTCTTGAGCGAGTCCAAACTACTGAAGTTATATGAGTATTCACCTGTCAACTGAGGCTAATTCTCAGGGAACTGCTAAAGTGCTAAATTACCAAAACTTTGTCAACAATTTAAACTCAAACCTATCTTAAATCATCTTCTAGCATGTATTGTTGAGGCTTTCGAGAAATCAGCTTTAGCTAGAACTTAGCATAACTGCATAAGGTAGCTGAGCCAAGCTTGAACTTCCCTAGGATCTTTTGCAACTTTAGGTTATGGCATCAACATATATGTCCTTCCATGGATTCTAATCATCTATACATGAACCATACAGATGTCCTGTTTCATTCATGTGGTTTATTGGCAACATGTCCTTCCATGGATTCTACTCAGGTCTTTCTAACATCCAAGTGTTAGCCCAGTTACAAGTTATAATGAAACCAGAGGCAAGAAAACTGTCGTTCTGACTTTCTTTCAGTCTGATTCTAACGTAGGGAATCGATGGTGTTCTTGCATGCAAACACGGTCCAAACGTAAGAGATCTTGAACATCAAGCTTTGAAGGGACTTGTATGAGATATACGAAAATTATTAACTATGAGTGAGGAACATATATGTGACATAAGGGACGAGTTAGGTCTTTATAAAAAAGATCAAACTGGGCAAAAGGTCAAATGGGTCGATTTTGCATGCTTTATCTCGTACCCGAGGCATTATTCTGCAACTAAAACAGTCAATCATGGTAGTACTCATGGCACAAACCCACCATTAATCAGAAACAGCACACAGGCATCAGATTTCACAGGAGTTGACCATGTTCACTTACTGTAAATCTGAATATACCTGTGCTGTGTTGAACATTAAAACTTTAAAAGTACATAGCAGTTGACTGATATAAAAATCGAGTATATTATTCAAACATGCTGATTAAAGTAGGCTTCTAATTTTTGCACACAGGCATCAAATTTCACAGCAGTATACTAATGTCTATATCGATTCAAGTATTTAACGTTTCGGCCCTTAATGAAATTTGTGCTTGCAGAGGGTTCTTCATGACAACAGTGAACTCAACTTTCTCAGAGAGATCAACACAATAACCATCCGGAACACTCCATTCAAAATACCATATCAAATTTGCAACAAAATATTCCAAATGAAGCAACGCCAAATCAGAGCCAGGACATATCCTTCTTCCCGCACCAAACGGCATCATCTTAATCCCTTTACTTCCACTTATATCAAACACACCATTACTACCATCATTTGACATAAACCTCTCTGGCTTGAACTCCGTCGGATCATCCCACATCGTTGGATCCATACACATCTCAGCCACCATGAAATTGACTGTTGCACCCTGCGGAATCACGTACCCTTTTACCTCTACATCCTTTGTGGCTTTATGAGGCAGCACGAAATGCCCAGGTGGGTGTCTCCTCAGCCCTTCCAAAACCACTGCTTTCAGATACGGCATTTTTTGTAAGTCCTCTTCGTTTATAACTGATTCTAACTCCACCCCCTTTTTCGGTATTTTTGGTGGTCGTCCAATAACAGAGATAATTTCATCGTATAGATTACTCTGAATGTGAGGATGTATGTTCAGTAGTAGTAGTGCAGTAGTGGTGGTGTATGTTCCAGCATTAAGGAACTCACTACACATACTTACCATCTCTTTATAAGTGAGCTTTCCACCATTTCCATTATTACATTCGTCCTCAGGAAGCTGCAAATTCACCAGTGTATCAACATAGGCCACGATCTCCTTGTCAGAATTAGCTGATTCAATTCGAGATTTGATTATTGGAATTAAAAGTCGTTCTTTATCAGCAGTCAATTTCTCAAACTCTTTCCATCTGTTTCTAAACAATATCTTCCCTAACCTTGGGTACATAGCGAGCACCCTAAACCGCCCCGATACCAACAGCATATCGCGCTGTGCCTTGGCAATCTCATTAATCCGACCCTCATCAAACTTCTCTCCAAAACACATCAACACCAACAAGCTGAACATAGTATACTGAAAATGATCAACCACCTTGATCCCATCAGCCTCATGACGCTGCTCCTGGAGTTTATCAATCAAGTTACAAAGGACCCACTTACGAGCCCATGAGTACGACTTGATCCTATACGGATGCATGATCTCAGATGCAAGGTTTCGTCTCAGAAGCCGCCAAGTAGGGCCATAGGATGCAGTGGAAATGTTGCGCATATTGATAGTTTTAGGACGGTCCGAGAACAAGGCACCTTTTTGAATGAGGATTTCGTGGGAGAGTGAATGGCTCCCAACAAAAATAGACCGTCGAAAACCAATGGAAAGACTGATGAGTGGTCCGTATGTGGCCTTGAGCTTTATCAGAATGGGTTCAAAGTCTAAGATAGAGTTGGTTAACAGTAAGAAGGTGGAGTAAAGGAAGGATGGGCCTGGTGGTTCTCCTGCTGGATAGTATGGATCTGATAAGGGCCGTTATGCAGAGGGTAACTACTATAACAAACCAGGTTTCCATTGTTGATGAACACAAGTCAATGATTGCTGGACAAGGTATCTATTACATCTCATCAATATTGTCAAATAATCTTGAAAGTCAAAGTGGTGAAGAGTAAGTTACATAAATGGTTCTGTACTTTACTCAAATTTACCAAATTGGTTCATTAGTGATGGTAATATGAATATGGTCTTATGAAAGTTATGAAACACTTTGCTTTCACATTCTTTTTCTCCACTTTTGGTCATTAGATCATGCAACTAATCTGACTTTTGGTGTTAGAAAAGGTAAAAGATGAGGACTTAATTAATATGAATGCATTTAGTGTTTTTACTTTTTAAGCTCCATATCCGTAAATAAAGTAGTATTTTTGAGAGGTAATCGATATGTTTTACGTAGCAAATTGCAGGATATTTATGTCATTTACTATAATTAGAAATGATGCAGGAGTATATGTTTGGTTTTGTTCAGTTTTTATCATAGAAGAATTCCCTAACATTCTAAACTGCTATGGAAATGAGCATTATATATAAAGATCGACTAAACAAGCCTTCAAAGTATATGAGTATTTATTTCGTATGAATATAACTATGTATAAATTAGCTCAAAATAATTAAATAAACGAGCACGAGCCTAATGTGCTTAGCAATCCGAGTTTGAATCGAGCATATCAGAGCCGACCCCAACTACAAAGTAACCAAAAATAAAAATGTACCATCTCAAAATAGAAGTAAACTTGATCAACCAACAGAAAATGATAAGCTTACATTAACATAAATACATAATTCTACAGTGGAAACTGTTTGTTTTAAATAGTATTATATGGACTGTAATCACTGTATCATCCAAATAATGCTTCAGCTATCAAAACTCCATAAAACATATCATCATGTTTTAGTTTACATCTGTTTTATTCGTATGTCTTCCCACACTGTTTTTTGCTTACCTCTTCGGCTTTCTCATCATGTTTTAAGCTAAAGTATGCTGGAAGCCTGGAGAGCGATTTTGGTTTCATACAGGCAGTAGTTCTGTGATCAGTGGTCCTCGCATATTCTTGCATACAAACACGATATATATCTTGGATCATCCATTGCACATTTGTGGGCGCATAAGTGCGTTACATGGATAGAAACTCCAAAAAAAAATGCTCCTTGTTAAATGAAAGATTGTTAATTATAATTGAGCAATATTTGGCATTTGGGACAGTTGGGTCTTTATAATTTACTTGACCTGACCCAAGCCATTATTCTGCAAATATGACATGGTTGATCGTCGTTGTGCTCGTTGGACGTGGGGCAAGACCATCCATAATCAGAAACAGTAACAAGCATCAGCTATCACAATAATTGATTCTCGCTGTACTAGAACTCTGGACAGAACTATGGCGTGATTACCTTCTAAGTAGATGTGAAGTAAACATAAAACTGTACATTGTAGATGAATTATATTAAATCATATAGATATAGATTTGCATTATAATCCCTGCATTTAACTGCACGGATCATTATTCCTAAGAGTAATAAAAACATGCACACTCATCAAGTAGAATTCTTGTTTTTGACATCTTAAACCTATTAATACTAATGTCTATATTGACTCAGTCAAGTGGTTAACTTTTCGGTCCTTGGAGTTATTCCTGTCTGCAGAGGGTTCTTCATAACAACGGTGAACTCATTCTTCTCAGAAAGATCAACATGATAACCAACGGGAGTAGTCCAATCAAAATACCATATCAAATTAGCAACAAAATATTCCAAGTGAAGCAAAGCCAAATCAGAGCCAGGGCATATCCTTCTCCCCGCACCAAACGGCATCATCTTAATCCCTTTGCTTCCACTTATATCAAACACACCATTAGTGCCATCATTCGACAAGAACCTCTCTGGCTTAAACTCCATCGGATCATCCCAAACTTTCGGATCCCAACCCATATCAGCCACCAAGAAATTAATGGTAGCACCTTCCGGGATCACATACCCTTGCAACTCAACCTCCTTTGAAACCCTATGTGGCAACACAAAATGGCCCGGCGGGTGTCTCCTTAGCCCTTCCAGAACCACTGCTTTCAAGTATGGCATCTTTTGCAAGTCCTCTTCGTTTATAACCGATTCTAACTCCACACCTTTTTGTGAAAGTTGAGGTGATGGCCCAACAACTGCCACGATTTCATCATAGAGCTTCCTCTGAATGTCAGGATGTTTCACAAGATTAGCCATAATCCATTGTAGTGCAGTCGAGGTAGTATCCGTCCCAGCATTAAGAAACTCACCACACATACTCACCATCTCTTTACGTGTAAGCTTTCCATCATTTTCTTTCTTACCATCTTCTTCAGGAAGCTCCAAATTCACCAGGGTATCAACATACGACACAATTCTCTCTGATTGTGGTTCCAAATCAACTGATTCTAGTCGTGATTTAATAAGTGGCATCAACGTTTGTTCTTGAAGCTTACGCATTTGCAACAACTCTTTCCATCTATTTACAAACAACAGCCTCCCTAACCTCGGAAATATACCAAGTATATTAAACCGACCCGAACCAACTAGCAGCAATAACCTACGTTGCACACTAGCTATCTCGTTAATCCTATCCTCATCGTACTTGTCACCAAAGCACATAAACACCAATAAGCAAAACATAGCATACTTAAAATGATCCATCACCTGAACTCCAGCAATCCTAGATTCAGCATCCTTTTGTAAGTGATCAATCAAGATTTTCAGAACCCATCTTCGCCCAGACCCATAAGACTTAACCCTCGAAGGATGAAGCACCTCGGACGCTAGATTCCTACGTAAAACCCTCCATGTTGGCCCATAAGCAGATGAAGAGATATTACGTACAGGTAAAGTTCTAGGACGATCAGAAAAAATCGCGCCTTTTTGTATAAGTATTTGGTGAGCCAAAGCATGGCTTCCAACGAATATCGAAGGCCGAGAACCAATTGAAAGAGTTACAAGTGGCCCATACTTTGTTTTGAGGTTCCTAACAATAATAGGTTCAAGTGTTGCTAATGAGTTAGTTAACAGTAACAAGTTTGAGGATATGTAAGATGGTCCTGGTGGCAGTTTACGGTGACTCCTGCGAGATAGTAAGGTGGTGATGAGGATGATGGTAAGGATGATAAGGAAGAAAGTATTCATGATGGAAGGAAATTGAGAGTCTCTCTATGTCATGTTTTATCATGTTCTTCTTTTACAAGTTAAATATGATGTTAATCTCATCCTTTACTTGATTTTTGGAAGTTTGTTGATATTTTTCAAGAGTTTACCCATAAATAATTGTAGAATCTAGAAAGTGGAGCTTTACTTTTTCTCCAAGAATTTTATTAAAAAAAAAAAAAAAAGTATAAACTTCAAAAAATTTATACATTTTACTAATAGAAGAACAACTATTTAGCTTACAAGATACATCACAGTCTATTTCACATGTTTTAAGCAGGACTTTAATTAATATGATTTGGTCCGAGAGACTATTGAACCACAAACCTTTTAATCAATGTTTTGAAACCAGGGTCGAACCGGCCGGACCGGGCACGGTAAAAAGGTAAAACTGATTGAGGTGGCCGGTTATCAAACCGGTTGACCCAATTGAAAAAAATTATTTATTTTAATAAAAAATCGGGTTGATCAGACGATCGAACCGGTGACCGATGACTCAACCGAATGGATTAAAAACTTCAAAACATTGCTTCTAATCCCACCGATATATGTCATAAGTTGTCAATATTGTCATGCTAGATACGTTTGGATTTAACTTTCATCAGAAGTCTTGTATTTTATCCTTGTTGGTCCCATCATATTTATTAAACACAATTATGTTTGATTAAGTATACACGTTGCAATAATTTGGACCTATTTTGCTTGCCTGAGATGACCCAGCTTTTTGTTTAACAGAGATAGATAGATACATAAGGATAGTTTATGTATATTAGATTAGAAACTTATCATTAGTTAGAGTAATTAAATGCATTTTTTTAATATTAAAGGAAACCTTAAGTTTGAAGAAAACATCTAAGCATATGCGTTTAAGACACTTGTAATTAAAAAAAATCTTATACCAAACAAATTGATCTGATCGAGTGACTGAGTCGTGTGGTTCTTATAAGTCGGTTTCATCTATAAATGGCTATTGGGCTCAGGCTTATGGTTGGGTTGGGCTTAGGTTAATGATCCCAAGAGATGCCTGCGATAAAAAGAATTACTAGTACTAACTTTCATTCCTTAGAAAACTATAAAGTAAGTAACCATAAGGAAAATGTCCATTATCATCACCAAAACTTTCTGTGGTTGCTAAAATTACTAACGATTTACAACTCAATCGAAAACGTGTTGAGCAAGTACAAAAAGCCCAAATTCAACACAAAACTAAAACATGCATGGGCCTTTTATTTATATATATATACCTATGACATATAAAAACAGAACATAACATGCATGTTTCATCCGAGGAACAAAATATTCAGCGATGATGAGAAAAGGCAAAGAAGTGTCTTTGAGTGATGATATTAATCCTAATAAGAAAGATTGTTTTGTTTATGACAACAACAACATCAATAATCAACCTTGTTGTTCTTCTTCTTCTTCTGATCCGACCAGTTCATCATCACAGTTTTATCCTCAAGTAGCTCCTAATCTTACTCTTCCCACCTTGGTTGTCTCAAATAATCAAGAATCTGGTTCATTCCAGAGTTATGTTGATTATAAATATGAAGGCAAACTCAGCGATGATTTTGATGCTAATAAGAAAGATTGTGTTGAATATGAGGATGATGATGTGTTGAAAAAGTTGGAAAAACTGAGGTTGTGTGGCCAAGAAGAAGCTCATCTGTCAGATCAAGTGTGCAAAGATAATGATCAGTTACAACACGATGAGGTAAAGTAAACCCTTTTATTAATTGAGTTTGATTATTTGATCGTCTTGTAATCTGGTTTTATATGGATAATGAATTTGTTGCCTAATAAAGTGCTTATTATTAACATTTTAAGTGTTAAGAGGATTAATGGAATGTGCAGTTCAAGTGATGAATTTAGCAAATAGTGATGCCCTCCTTTGGTGATGACCAAAAATAAGTGTATAAGTATATGCTGCACACTTATTTTTTGTCATTACTTTAGTGTGAGGTTTGGAGGTGCTGCACATTGCTTTGGAACCTTGCATAGTTGATCAGGAAATGTAGTCCTCTGCTATTAATTGCTAATCCAGTATATGATGGATAATGTGGATCTTATATATGTATGTTTTGTTGAATGGCTAGGAGGGTGTCTCCTCTTGATGCTAAATTCCATCTATATATGTAAAGTCTACACATGTCTTTTGTGATTAATATAATTCACCCTTTTCACAAGAAAAAAAAAAATAACAATAAACAAAAGATCCTTCTTAAACATAATAAGTTTTGATATAGGTGTATGGGACTGCTAATGAAAGATTCTGCTTTTTAGGTAAACAGTTTGAGTGTTTGGATAGAAGTAGAGTACTTATGATCTGCTTATTTCATGGTGAAATAAGCAGTTTGGGAGATGATTATTTCGAATTGTGGACGTGCTAGCTATTCTCATTTGATCTCGTAAATCTCAATAGTTAATCAAATAATTAACTGCCTATACTATTTGATTATTGCGTTTTGTTAGCAAACCGAACCACTTTCTATTACATTGTGTTTTGTTACATCTTGTTCTATATATAACAAAAGGCATAAGCAGTTTTCAGAAGCAATTCAAACATAACATACCCCTTATTTATATATGAATTCGTTACCGACCCTCGGAGTATATTTGCTTCGAAAACACAAAAACATGTAAATATTTTGCATTACCTAAGATTGTCCCCAAAGTAATGAATATAAAACATGAATTATAGGTGCTGGCACTGGAATCTATCTATGGAGAGAAAATCTTTATCCTCGACAACAAGAGTGGACTGCGATCTTTTCAGGTACTGTAGAGTTTTGAGGCGATTTTAGTTTATTTTGCATAAACTATGTATGTGATATAAACGAATTGTTTGTATGTTTTGTGGCAGATTCATATCCACATTGAACTTCCTGAAGAGCTTACTATCTCTACAAAACTAAATACAATTACCAATAGTTCAGAAGATTTTCGGTGCTCTTTTCAAGTCAAGTATCTTCCACCAATAATTTTGACTTGTTTATTACCAAAATCATACCCTACACATCTCCCTCCGTATTTTACAATCTCTATACAATGGTTGGACTCTGTTAAAATTTCAAGTTTGTGTTCCATGTTGGATTCAATATGGAATGAACAACGTGGACTAGAAATTATATACTCGTGGGCTGAATGGTTGCATACTTCTGCTATTTACTATCTCGGATTTGATAAAGAAATAATTCTTGGTCCATATAGTGGGAAAGGCCAAAAAGATCCACGCGCAATTTCGGGATGTGTATCTGCAGATGTTGATATTCCTTCACTGAAGAGCTACAATGAGGCACAACAGCTTGAATGCTTTCTTACAAATATGCAAGAATGTTGCATCTGCTTAAGTGAATTTGCAGGTAATTTTCTATCGCCTAAATGAGAGTTCATTATGCTAAACATGCTACAATAATTTATCGAGTTAATGGGTGTTTGGTTTTGTGGTTTGAAGTTGGTTATCTCATAGACAGATTTTGCTCAAAAAAATTTCTGGTGTTCAAAAAAAAAAGGAAAGACTGATTTTGCTCATGATTATTTGTGCTTGACCACAAAGCTGGATCAAAATAAGCCTCCTTCTTTTTCATGAGTGTCTTATTTGGTCATTTTATGCGTGATTTTTTAATATAATTAAGCTTTGCTACTTTGCTAGGCGCACTTGAACTAACTAATTATTGTTACGTCAAACACATCATATTCACAGGTAGTGAATTTATAAGATTGCCATGTCAGCATTTCTTCTGTGAAAAATGCATGAAAACATACGCGGATGTACTTATACAAGAAGGGAGCGTGAATAAGCTTATGTGGCCTATGACAAATTGTGGGGGAGTGATTCCACCAAATCTTATCAAAAGATGGCTTGGTGATGAGGAGTTTGAGAAATGGGAATCGCTTACATTACAGAAGACACTCGAATCAATGACTGATGTGGTCTACTGTCCAAGATGTGAAACACCGTGCATAGAAGAAGATCAACATGCACAATGCTCCAAATGCTTCTTTAACTTTTGCACACTTTGTAAGGAAAAGAGCCATATTGGAATCATGTGTCCTACACCAGAAATGAAGCTTCGGGTCTTGCAGGTAACATCATAACATTGCTTAATTAATATAAGTATGAATAAAATTTATATCAAAGTTTATGGTTTGAAATGCCTTCCTATCTTACAATGTATGACCTCACAAATTACCACATCAACATTTTTATTGTAAGGATTATATTTAAATTAACATGGTTTTAGTTTACGAAAAGAATATATAATGTAAAATCCCTTCTAAGTTATTTTATCCAAAGTATCGGATTATTTTAACACTCCAATCATTAAAAAGAAATAATAAGTTTGGACAAAAACTGGTTTTCGGTCAACCCAACTCGATCCGTCTCATCCGTTCCAAAACTCACCCATATTAACTTTTGAGTATTTACTCCCACGTAGGCGCATGACCCACATGATTTTCCCTCTTAATGGGATTAAGGAAGTATGTGAGCTAAATAAACATAATCTTGTATTGGTGCAGAAGAGATAGGGGTCAAGTCAAATGGGAGAAAAACAAAGGCGACATGAACAAGGAATGATGCAACAGATTCTCAGTGTCAGACAGATACTTCGTCATACAAAGCAATGCCCATTTTGTAAGATGGCGATTATAAAAGACGGAGGTTGCAACCATATGCACTGTAAGAACTGTGGCAAGCATTTCTGTTATCGATGTAACAAGGCCTTTGGTGGATATGATCATTTCAGGTATTTATCGTACTAGATGCAATAATTTCTATACCATTTTACTAATGAATAATTCAATTCGGGTGATAAATTATCTATAAAGGTCACATAGGTAGCACAGAAACAAAACCAAAAATCCTCTAAAGGAAACTAGCCGGGCAAATTATTGGGTTCATAACTGATATGCGAACATTTGAGAAAGTTCTGTGCTACCTTTAATTTGCCATGTTGTCATTTCTAAACAAATTCACTAATCCATTAATTTGCCATGTTTTATTTCCTTAATTTTCTTTATTTATATATGGGAAGAGGCTGATTTAGAAAACGAATTGTGGGAAAAAAATACAATTACATACTCAGTTATTTTCTTACAAGTTAAATAATGTGAATACGTTTTGAGAATAATTTAGTAATTTTTTGTACTTAGTTTTTCTAGAATAACATCCCTTCATTACGGTTTTTTAAAATTTATTTGAACTGAAAATCTTAACTATCCATAAGGTTATTGTCAAGCAAAGTTAGCAACCAAGAAAATAGGTCGCCAGAAAATGTACTATCGAAATACATTTACACAGAAACTTGTCGCCGCAACGCACGGATAACTGGCTAGTTGTATGATAATGTAATCATATTAAATTCTTTAGGACAAAAAGTGTTTCATGTCAAACCTTGTTGCCTTAAAAATTACACTTTCTGGGAAAAAATCACGCACTTGGACAAAAATAACATCAAGAAATTTTGTCGTGAACTAATGACTTAATAATGGTTGAAGGAATGGAGAATGTGAAGATCGTGAACTTTTACTACAACAAGAAATCATGAACGAGCAAGAAATCATGAACGAACGAAAAGTAGAAGGAGGGAGACTAGCTGAACGTTTTGTTGAGAATGGTCGTAGATGCCCTCATTGTGGTAAAAACAACGTGAAGGTGAGTCACCATATATATTTATGCTTGTGGTCAGACAATATCGTTATTGTATAATTTGGTGTACCTGATAATGTTTGTGTGTTTTTTTGGGTCAGAGCGGCAAGAACAATCATATAATTTGTTGGGCATGTCTAGGTCGCTACTGTTATTTGTGTGGGGAGGTGGTCAGACGTTGCTCGCAACACTTCGGGCCGGAGGGGTGCATACAACGCACTGTTGGACACGTTTAATTGTTTTAGCATTTTTCTCTTAAATAAATGATACTTTCGTAAATGTGTATAAGATTAATGATAGGCATTATACAAGGAGGACTACAGAAACCAGGCTACGCTGCGGACATAGGTTGCTTAAATGTGATTCTACGCGCGGTTGATCTATAAAAGCATTTATGGAGATAACACTTAAAAAAATAAAACTACTAGCTAGTGCCGGGTCTCGTAAATCGTAACTAGGCTAATATGCTAATGATCAGAGTGGTGTATGTTGAACGTTAATTGACAAATTCAGTAGATTAGTATGCGTATTTGTTTTAGTGGGTCGAAACTTGGGCCACAGGCCAAGCAAGTTTTATGTTAATAAGGCCCATGTATGGCTATTAGAATAGAACGGTTAGGGATAGTATCATTGAAACGTTGTATCTCTTCATGAAACGGCAGAACTGCTCTCCAAAGCAGCGTTTCATATGTATATATAGCATAGGGCCTGTAAAGCAATGTACTCACTCATTTAATATCAATATACACATTGTTTTACACATCAAGTTTCTTACTTTCTAGTTATAATGTCCCAAACACCCTTGTTGTTTTGTGATCAAGCGAACCGAAAACCATGTCAAATCGAATTGTGTGTTGCATAAAGGTTGGTCTAAGCATCTGGAAAACCAACGGTGGTATCGAGCCAGGTTGGGAGATCGGTGGGAGGCCAACCTTCGAATAGAAGATGGTAACATGGTACCGGTATGAATGAAAAGGATGAAGACAACAAAGAATGAAAGCGTTGGTAGCAATGATATAGGCTGCGTGGAGAGGACGGGAAAGGCTAAACGCGATCGAGAAAGAGGCTTTTGATTCAGATGGAAACCAAAGGATGAAGGTATCATTTAAATGTGAAATTGAAAGCCTTATTGGGTTCATGACAATGATTAGTAATCAGAAAATAAGTGTTGAATATAAAGATGTGGTGAAGAACCACTTCAAGAGGTTAATGGCATGGTTCTGTAAGGACTATATGAAAGTAGCAGAGCGACCCATGCCCGTTAAGATTAGAGGAATCTGGATTTGTCTTTTAGACCTTTATCTACTGGTGAAGGGAATGGGTGGTCACAGTTGTTAGAAAAATAAATGGACTAAGGTAGCCAATGCAATGGGATTCCCAAAGGAATATGCGGATGGTTTAGAGGAGTGCTACGAACATACTTGAGTCTCTTAGGAAGCTACTATGAAGTGGCAAGGAATTCCGTAAATAAATGTATGTACCAAGGGCAAAGGAATGCGAGGGTACAAGTGGAATTATGGCACAAGGAGATGCCAAGGGAAGAGACCGGACCAAGCATTAGTGGAATCGAGGCAAGGCAAAGTGGAGAAAGGTTAAAAGGCACATTTGGTTTCAACAATGATGAAGATTGCAATGTTAAGGAATCCATGGAGAAGGAAGCAAAAGAGTAAGAAGACTATGTTTGTGAGAATTTGTCATTAGAGGGAAGTGTTGAACGTTAATTGACAAATTCAGTAGATTAGCATGTGTATTTGTTTTAGTAGGTCGAAACTTGGGCCACAGGCCAAGCAAGTTTTATATTAATAAGGCCCATGTATGGCTATTAGAATAGAACGGTTAGGGATGGCAGTTATCATTGAAACGTTGTATCTCTTCATGAAACGGCATAACTGCTCTCCAAAGCAGCGTTTCATAAGTATATATAGCATAGGGCCTGTAAAGCAATGTACTCACTCATTTAATATCAATATACACATTGTTTTACACATCAAGTTTCTTACTTTCTGCAAGTTATACACTGTCCCAAACACCCTTGCTGTTTTTGTGCAGTCAAACGAACCAGAAACCATGTCAAATCAGAATTGTGTGTTGCATAAAGGTTGGTCTCGCATCCTGGAAAACCAATGGTGGTTTCAGAGCCAGGTTGGGAGATCGTGGGAGAGGCCAACTCGAATCGAAGATGGTAACATGACTGGTATGAATGAAAAGGATGAAGACAACAGCAATGAAAGCGTTGGTAGCAATGATATAGGCTGCGTGGAGGGACAGGAAAGGCTAGACGCAATCAGAAAAGAGGCTTTTGATTCAGATGGAAACCAAAGGATGAAGGTATCATTTAAATGTGAAATTGAAAGCCTTATTGGGTTCATGACAATGATTAGTAATCAAAAAATAAGTGTTGAATATAAAGATGTGGTGAAGAACCACTTCAAGAGGTTAATGGCATGGTTCTGTAAGGACTATATGAAAGTATCAGAGTGACCCATGCCCGTTAAGATTAGAGGAATACGGATTTGTCTTTTAGACCTTTATCTTACGGTGAAGGGAATGGGTGGTCACACCCAGGTTGTTAGAAAAAATAAATGGACTAAGGTAGCCAATGCAATGGGATTCCCAAAGGAATATGCGGATGGTTTAGAGGAGTGCTACGGAACGCACTTGAGTCTCTTAGGAAGCTACTATGAAGTGGCAATGAATTCCAGCGAATGTATGTACCAAGGGCAAAGGAATGCGAGGGTACAAGTGGAATAATGGCACAAGGAGATGCAAAGGGAAGAGACTGGACCAAGCATTAGTGGAATCGAGGCAAGGCAAAGTGGAGAAAGGTTAAAAGGCACATTTGGTTTCAACAATGATGAAGATTGCAACGTTAAGGAATCCATGGAGAAGGAAGCAAAAGAGTAAGAAGACTATGTTTGTGAGAATTTGTCATTAGAGGGAATTGTTGAACGTTAATTGACAAATTCAGTAGATTAGCATGTGTATTTGTTTTAGTAGGTCGAAACTTGGGCCACGGGCCAAGCAAGTTTTATATTAATAAGGCCCATGTATGGCTATTAGAATAGAACGGTTAGGGATAGCAGTTATCATTGAAACGTTGTATCTCTTCATGAAACTGCATAACTGCTCTCCAAAGCAGCGTTTCATAAGTATATATAGCATAGGGCCTGTAAAGCAATGTACTCACTCATTTAATATCAATATACACATTGTTTTACACATCAAGTTTCTTACTTTCTGCAAGTTATCTCTGCTGTCCCAAACACCCTTGCTGTTTTTGTGCAGTCAAACGAACCAGACACCATGTCAAATCAGAATCGTGTGTTGCATAAAGGTTGGTCTCGCATCCTGAAAAACCAACAGTGTATGAGTGTATGAAAATGCGGAAGCTCACGTTTTATGAAACCCTACTGTATACTTTGAAGAGAATATGCAAAATATTAGTCAACATGGAAATCATGCTATGAAAACTCATTTAACATTTGCAACTTATTGCTGCGATTTCGAACTCCACGATTCGACGACTTGGTTTTTCTTTGTGAGTTCATATTACAGCATACAAAATTAATACAGAAATCTAATGAAATATGTGTGCGTCTAGTAGAACAAAATAATCAACAATTTTAAAAGATCTGAATAGTTCTAACGACAAAATTAAAGTGGATGCTTTTCTAACTTGATTTCAGTGTAGTTTGGGTTGAAATGTAACGGGGACAGAGAAGATGTTTATATATTATTAGACAAAAGTTCCGTACAAGTCCCAAAATTGGTATAGATCCCAAAATGTGATTTTTTTCCCTCATTTAATGAGAAGGGCTACGTGGTCATTTGCTTTCCACAAAATTTTCACACCAAACCGTCTTTAACACGCTCACATTCAAATAACTTCCCACACTCTCATCTTTCATTCATTTCTTCACACCAAACCGTCATTAACTTCACTCAAAACCCTAATTTGTGCCTTAAAAATATTGAATAATGAATATACGAGATGAAGTATTATGGGATAAGCGTAAATCGAAGGTCAATTTATCATCTGTTCGTCCTAATGATACTGTTGCATGTTTTTTATTTTTTTTATTTTTTATTTTTTATTATTATTTTTAATTTTTTGATTTTTTTACTTATTAAAATCATTAGATATTGAATATATTGGATATACGAGATGAAATATTTGATTTTAGTTGTTTTTAGTTGATGTTGAAAGTAGTTTTAGTTGTTTTTAGCTGTTAAGTATATGATAATCTTTGAAAGTAGATTTTTAGTTTTTGATGAAAAATCACATATTATTCTTTTTTATTGATGTTGTTAAATATTTGATAGCTGTTTTAGTTGATGCTGAAAGTAGTTTTTATTGATGCTGTTAAATATTTGATAATGATTCTTTTTTAGTTGATTTTAGACCATAAAGTGAAAGTAGTTTTTAGTTATTTTAGTTGTTTTTTTAGTTTTTGATGAAAAATCACACGTGATTTTTTTATTGGTGTTGTTAAATATTGTATATGTGTAATTATGTGTGTGTTGTTAGTGATATCAGCCTAGGCGGGGAGTTTATTTGTGATATCTTGGGCGATTAGTTTATTTTTGTATGTGTGTTGTTAGTGATATCAGCCTAGAAGGGAGTTTAGTTGTTTCATTTTGATTAGTTTATTTGTGTCGTTGTTAGTGATTGGCGACTTTGTGGGATTAATTAGCCTTGGTCACCCATGTAGCGAGTAATTGTGAATGTTCATTTGGAGTAGTTTTTTTGTAGTTAAAGTAGTTTTATTCAAGAGGAAATTTTTTAAATGAACTATTTCCGCTAGTACTTTACGAATTTGGACTTCGCACATACGTTTTTCAAAAATGAACTTTTCAATATTATCCATTAGATTGATTGGTAGATGACTTTTTCACCATACACGTGTCTCCAAATAATTTCAGGCGAGACCTGGGCGAATGAAGAATGATAAGCGAGATGGTAGGCGAGTTTAAATTCTAGGCGAGTGCTGGGCTGAATGCTAGGCGCATGACGAGTGCTGGGGCGAGTGCTAGGCGAGTTTAATGTTTTATGCACCAAATGTAGGCGAGTGCTAGACGAGATGGGACGAAAGATGAATTCTAGGCGAGTGGTGGGGCGAGTTTAATCATGTTATTAATGTAAGCGAGTGCTAGGCGAAATGGGGAGTTCTGGGGCGAAGGACCAATCATAGGCGAGTGGTGGGCGAGTTAAAAAGTTTCCTATCCTAACTTGGTGTATTCTTTAATACATGCATTGATCTATCTATACTAATAAAATAGAGTTTTTAGCCTCCTACTAATTAATTTTTCCCTAAAATAGCTTCTAAGCTGACGCTGACACGTGTACAAGAGCCCTTTTTCGAAAAAGCATGTGTTTTGCATATATTTGACTACACATTAATTTAGACAAAGCAATAATTACTATTGAAAATCGTTATATTAGAAGAGGTTTAATGAGTTGCTCAATTAAAAACTTATTTTGAGTATGCTAGGCATGCAAAACATCTTTCCTTTAATACACTCCATTTATAACTTTATATTATTAGAACTTTTAATAAATATTAAATGAAAAGAGTTATTTGTTCAAAATAAATAAATGAAAATTGCTATACTTATATTCAAATTTAGTTATTTGTTTGGCAAGTCGGTTTCGATTTTGCCCATTATGTTCGTGTAACTTGTTGTGTTCAAATTACCTCCATTTGTGAGGAGTGAAATGTTATCTCTGTTAAAAAAAAAATATTCAAATTTAGCAATTAATTGTTACAATAGTGTGACGAAGTCAATTTTTTTATTAAACCAAGACAATCTTCTATGTGTAACATTAAACTTTATAATAAAAGATACTACCAACAAAAAGTTTGGGTAGGAAAGTATTTGATAAGTTGTAAGTCTGTGAAGTAAGTTTTATTCAAATTTAAAATTGTTCAGGAAAAGAGCGTTTGATAATAAAGGTATTAATCTTTATTTTTTCCAAAGTTATAGCTAATCAGTCTATTCTAATTTTGAAAGTTACAGCTAATCAATCTATTCTAAAGTATGTTTTATTCCTATTTTTTTTCAAAGTTATATCTAATGAATCTATTCTAATTTTAAAATTTCAAACGTTTATTAAAAATAGTGAATCAAACGAGGAACCGAATTATGTGTTTGCCAGTATTTCCACCATCTTCGACCGCAGACTAAATACCATCTCTAAGGGTTATTTCTTATACCGAGGTAACGTCGTTTATGAGGGTTTATTTCGATGTGAGTATTTTTGAACAACCTTTGGCTTTGGATTGATTTAGATTTTATATTCGAATAGATACATTTATCTCATTGCGTAAGTTATGGCTTGATTTTTGTGTTGTAATGATAAAAAAATGTATTTGTGCATGGCTATAAATGTTTAAGGTACGATGATTAGGCGAAGATTTGGAGATTTGGTAACAAAGTTATCATAGAGGTGTTTGGTTGCTAAAGGGAATCACTCTTTTAATGAGAATGGGAATGGGTTTTCATACCCACCATCCTTGGTGGGTTTAGAATACACTACAAAAAAATTGCCATTTAGTGGCACATACTTTTGGTGGCTAAACATATGTGTGTCACTATAGTATACTTTTTAAAGCTAATCAATCTATTCTAATTTTGAAAGTTAGATCTAATCAATCTATTTTAAAGTAAGTTTTATTCTTATTTTTTTTCCAAAGTTACAGCTAATCAATATATTCTAATTTTGAAATTTCAAACGTTTGTTAAAATAGTGAATCAAATGAGGAACCAATTTATGTCATTCCTAATATTTCCACCATCTTCGACCACCGACTAAATACCATCTCTAAGGGTTATTTCTTATACCGATGTAACGTCGTTTATGAGTGTTTATTTTTTTTGGGAGGGACAAATTTATTTTGGGGGGGCTAATTTGGAGATTTGTTTGTAACCTCAACTAAATTACCCATAAAACCTATAATACTTACACTAGGTGCAAATTATTTTTTTAAGGGGGGGACCTCCCTCTTCTACATAGTTCCGTCCATGTGTGTGTGTGTTTTTTTTTATTTTCTTTGTTGCATTATTAAATGTATTTATTTGGTTGCAAAACATTATAGTTGTTTTAAACAATTTATAATTAAAATATGATTAATAATTGAAGTTATATATATTACTTCTTCCGTCTCAGAATTATAGTTCATATTTTCTTTTCGAGATGTCTCAAAATAGTTGTTCATTTTCTTTTTTAAGTAAAAACTATAGAATATAGTGTGAGAATATTCTATTTAAGTGGGTGAATATAAAATTACCCCACTTTTATTAAAATTTATTATTTCTCTCATGACAATAATTTTGAGACGGAGGGAGTAATATGTGTTATACGTTCTTTTGAAATTGATACATTTATGTCATTTAATTGTCTTTAGTTGTCGCATATTACAGGATGATTCAACACAAAACTAAATGTGGATTTGTTGCACTCGCCGGGTTGAAGGTTTATGAGGCATTCCAACTTCTTATAGCATAAAAAAAATGTTCACCCCGACACCGGATGTTTAATTCTTTTCGCATGAATTGCTATTATCTTTCATGTTTTGGCGGCGATGAATACAGGTGGCGGGGAGGAAGTCGGAGGAGAAGTGGTGATGCTTGGAGGAGTTGAAATGGGATAACATAGGGTTCTTAAGACTAAATAGGAATAAAAATGTGATGTTAGAGTAGTTGAGATGAGATAAAATAGGTAATTCATGTATCTAAATATTCATCTAGATGATTATTAAAGATCATTAAAATTGTCGCCGATAAAATAATTCAACGCGAAATTTTTTAGTTATTTGTCTGTTGTGTTGATATAACGAATTTTTCATCAATAGCAAATTTATATTTCACAATTACTTATACTAATGTGGTTCTTCCTATTGTCTAACTACATAACACACAAAATATTATCTATTTTATAATGTTTCTTTAAGATACCCGTGAATTTCACGGGTCTTTTAGCTAGTATATTATATAATGGAAAATAATTACAAGTTTTTAAGAATTAAAATGTCCATGTGAGAGCATTAATTGTTCATCTAAATTTTAGTAAGTATTAATTGTAGTCTCTCTCCACATAGTTGAGTCCATTTCTGATTTTGAACATTCCTTGCAGTTATTAAGGCGTTTAACCTTTGTTTACTCGGGCGATTGATTTCTTTTCACTTGGGCGATTGATTTTTTATTCGGGCGATTGTATTTAATGTTTTGGATGAAAGTAGGCGAGTGAGTTTTTAATGCGAGTAAACGAGGCGAATGAAAATAATGATAGTGACATATTTGGTTTACTTTGGTAAAAGATAAGAAAAAAGTTTGAATCGGTAAAATCACTACCTATATAGATTATTTAGGTAATTGACTTTTTATTTTACATAGTTGTGTTGCTGTAATCATTTGTGATTATCAACTGTTTTTGATGCAGGTGAAACTGTTAAAAAGAAATATGGTCGTGTGAAATTTATTGCTTCAAAGGAAAAATTAGCAAAGGAAAAACCAAAAGTTTATGTGAAGCCAAAACCTCCTGTCAAACCAAACACTCCTATCAAGATTAATCTCACGGTTGTAAAGGCACGAATAGTAAAGGAAAAATTAGCAAAGGCACAATTAGCCAAGGAAGAATTAGCAAAGTTATTCAAACCAAATCAAACAAAACAAAACCAAACCAAACCAAATGCTCCTTCCAATCCAAAGGTTCCTATGAAACCAAATGATCCTGTCAAACCAAGTGCTCATGTCAAACCAAACCCTCTTGTTAAACATAAAGTCATCGAACCAAAGGTTGTCGAGAGGAAGAGATATGATGAAGAGGATGTAAAAGACGGTTCTGATGAAGAGGTTGGTTCTGAGGAAGGAAGTTCTGATGAATAGGGTGGTTCTGAGGAGGGCGATTCTGATGAAGAGGATCAAGAGGCTGGTTCTGATGAAGAGGGCGGTTTTGATGAGGTAGAGGATGAAGAGGTTGGTTCTGATGAGGCAGAGGATGAAGAGGGCGATTTTGAGGAGGTAGAAGATGAAAAGGTAGGTTCTGATGAAGAGGGTTCTAATGAAAAGGTAAAGGGTTCATATGAGGAAGATGAGGAATACCAAGGTAAAGAAAGTAAAGAGGATGAGGAAAGTGATGAGGAAGTGGTTAAAAAGGTAAAAACAAAGAGTGTTAAAGGAAATAGGAGTTTGATAGTTTTAAAGGAAATGGGTAAAACAAGGTTTTCGAGTTTGATAGTGTTAAGAAGATGAAGAATGATCTAATGTCTAAGAAAAGGAAGCATGTTTTTGAATAAAAAAAGGGTCTCGAAGCCTAAGAAGAAACATGTATCTGAATCATCTTCTTCCTCTGAAGATGAGAAACCTTTAAAGAAGAAGAAGCGTTTATTGAAGCCTAAGAAGAAACATGTATCTGAATTATCTTCTTCCTCTGAAGATGAAAAACCTTTAAAGAATAAAAAGAAGCGTTTATTGAAGTCCAAATCAAAGAATGAGAAGAGAAAGGATTTGAAGAATAAAACAAAGAAACCTTTAACCAAAGAGCAGAAGAAGAGGTTGGCATATCTGAAATACTTCAAATTTATGAAATAAAGGACCGTACCTTCTTCCTTGTTTTCTTCCATCCGTAACGCGAGAGTTGACATGAAATCTTTATTTTCGGATATTGGTTTTAGCTCTTTGCACAATATTTCTATCGATACACTGCCATCTCGGCTTGCAAAGTTTGTTGTGTCTCGTTTTGATAACAAAAGTTGTGAGTTTAAGTTGTATATGGGCGCATTTGTTTTTTATTCTAAGAAAGTACATGAGATTTTAGGAATATCTCTTGGTGGTACATCTTTGTTTGTTTTACCTGAGAGATCTGCTGATGACCTGTTTGTTAAGCAGTGGTTTAAACAATTTGATGATAAACCATTGAAGGATATCTATCTCGTCGATGTTGCTTCAATGTTGGTTCTTGCAAAGGATGTTGACTTTATGTTTAAAGTCAAGTTCCTCATGTTATTTGCTAACATGATGTATCTAGTTGATACCATGAAGCGGATACCGAATTTGACTGTGCTTAAACGTATTAGGGAAGAAACAATAGTCTCAAAAATTAACTGGTTTGGGTTTCTTCACAACTGTCTTCAATAGACTCAACTTCCGAATACTGATGGTGGCTACTACATTGGTCCATTTGCCTTCTTGATTGTAAGTTTTTACCTTTTATGTTCTTATATTTTGTTCATTGACCTTTTGATTGTAATCTTACTATTTTTTGTTTATTTTTACAAGATTCGGTACTTGGATTCCATGAATTTCGAGTTGTTTCCTGTTGTACGCTCACGGCATGCTATAAAAAAACTAGAGCATATGCAATGAAGAAATAACAAGATCTCAAAATTAGAGAAGAAGTTATCGGAAAGCTTGAATTGCATGGAGATTGGGCTGAAGATGAAGCTCGTGAAACAAAAGGGTTGTTGTTGGTGAGGCTGTTAGAAGAAGTCCTCATTCGTACTGTTTTGCACCTCCAGCCGACAAACAGGTTGGAGAGTTTGAGTCTTTTTTGTTCACGTGTACTGAGATTTTTACAAGCACATTTGTAAGAAATCACATGTGATTTTTACAGTAATCACATGTGATTTAACATACTACAATGTCATGTTTATTTCTAACTTTAGTTTTATGTGATTTTTGTTTTTATTTCATAGTTTTTATAGGAGGATTGAAGAAAATCTTTCAATCATATCTAATGAAAAGCATGATCTTGAAGATATTTTGAAACATGCCAATTCAGAGTACCCGGGCGATGAGAATATGGTTTGAATGTATGATAAGTATGTCAAACTTTTCAAGGAAACTGTATCACTGGATAAATAAGGAGTTCATGTTGATGATTTTTCCCAAGAATATCATGAAAAGAATGAAGGTGATCTGAAAAAAGATGGTGGTCCAAAAAAAGATGGTTGTCAGAAAGATGGTGGTCCGAAAAAAGATGGTGGTCCAAAAAATGACGGTGGTCAGAAAGATGATGGGAATAATGTTGATGGTGGTCAGAACAAAGATGGTGATCAAGCTGAAACAGAGAATCAAATTGATGCTAGTCAGGATGAAGATACGATATAAGTTGGAAGTTTCACGCAGTTGCTTGAAGCAAATATTGATGTGGTTGGTGATGCGATTGATATTATTTCCGATGCATATTATGATGTACCCTATCTAACTTAGAAAATGTATAGTTTCTTCTTTTTATTATTGTTTTTTCTAACTAAATATTTGTTACAATTCAGGGACCGTATGATGATCCTCAGGCGGTTAACATAGAGTATCCTCGGACTCCTGAAGCAATGGTCAATCGCGGTTCTAAAGGAAGCCCACAAGTGAATCCTAAGAAACGCGTTGTTAAACCATCTTCGTACATGTGCTCTCCATACATGAATCAGAAGACGGTAGTGATCACTCTCCTTAAAAAGTTGGAGTCATGTTGAGAAATAATTTGTTTGCAATGCATGGCGAGAAGTTGTAAGTGTAAATTCATTGTTTTTATAAGTAATCACATGAGATTTTCATATAATTATATGTGATTTTCTTATAATCACATGTGATTTTCATACAATTATATGTGATTTTCTTATAATCACATGTGATTTTTTTTATATAGTGAAAAGGTTTTTGAAGGTAATTTTGGCGACTTTGAGGTTTCGTCTATGCGTTTGAACATGGAGACGTTGGCACCAACCTTGTGGATAGATGCTAATTTTGTTGACTGTTGGGGAGAAATCCTGAACTATGAAGAGTGATTTAAAGATATTGCCTCACCATCAAGGTATTTTTTTTCCAACGGGTTGTCTTGTAAGTTTTTTTTATATATATTTGTATTTACCTTCCAATTTTATAGGTATTTGTATTGTAAGTTTTTTAAACTTATTTATGTTTTAATACAGACAAATGTTATGGTTAATGATCCACATTTAGATGAGAAGCAGCATTAGGACATGTTTTCAGCAGAGATTTGGGCTCAGCTTAAAAAAGACGATGCTACTCTTTCGTTAGTTGAACTGGTAATTTTTTAATTACATTAGAAATATAACTTTTCATTAGTTGAACTGGTATTTAAGTTTCCTTTTTATTTGTTTAAATAGGCATTTTTCCCTGTTTGTGTGTCCAGTCATTTTTATGTGGTTGTTTTCTACCTTAAGAAGTAAACGACAATTACCATCCTCGATAACAATGATTGTGGAGAAACCTACGAGTCAAAGTACGAAACAGCTTGTAAACTTCTGGTAAGTATTGTCAAAGTACGAAACAACTTTGCGAAATTCTGTGTGGATCACATGTGATTCTGTGACTTGTGAGTCATATGTCAAAATCACATTCAGTTTACTTACCAATATCTTCTTCTTTTGTAGAAAAAACTGTTTTCCAAGTATTTGAGTAATTTTGAACATCCAAAACATGCTTCTATTGCTAAACTAATACCACGCATTCCAAAATTAAAATGGAAGACAAAGATGAATCATACAGACTGTAGAGTTTTCACATGTGATTCTATGTCGATCACATGTGATTCAAGTGATAAATCATATTTTGCAATTTTAAAATAGTATATGAATTAAAATACCCTTGCTCGATTTTTTTTGGGTAATATGCCACATGCATAATCTGTGTTTGGATTCAGTAAAAACTGCTTCAATTGCTAACTTCATGGCTCCATCTTAATCCGTTACAATCATTTTTGGTTGTTTTTCATGTGCTGTCATGAATGATTTTAGTAGCCATTTGTAAGTTTCTTCATCTTCTCTTGGAAGCATTCCCGCACCGAGTGTCACACACTTTTTGTGATTATCTATCCCGATGAATGGAACAAACACCATGTCATACCTGAACATCACAAGTTTCATACAAAAATTTCAAAAATAATCACATTTTATTCTATGATAATCACATGTGATTTCTCACAGAATCACATGTGATTCATGAATGTGTTAAATTTTTATGAAGATTTAACAGCTTTGAAAACATACTTACTTGTTAGTTCTGAATGTTGCATCAAATTACACTATATCTCCAAACTCCTTGTAGTTGCATTTGGCAACTTCATCTGCCCAAAACATGGCAACCAACTCACTATTTTCAACCTTACAATGAAATGTAAAGTTCAGCACATACTTCTGTCGGTTTTCCATTTTGTCTAATAGCATCTGCGCGTCGCTTTCACCTATGAATGCATTTATATCCCTTTGTTAATTCTTCACATCAGCACTTGTTCCATGTACATATTGAGTGCCACCTTTCATGCTACAATACAAATGGTGCGCCCTTGTTGCACCAAGTTTAAAGGTTGAAGCTTTGACAACAAACACTTTTTCTGCTTGAGTTATCTTCCTTTATTTCTTTGTTAAATGCTTATACTCTTTTGGAATCATTAAAGGATTGTGCTTAGCAATGAATTTTGTTACTACATACTCTCCAGAAATAGGATTCAAAGAGATGAATATTCACGCCATACAACCTGTTATCCGCTGTCTTGTATTTCTGACTTGTTTATCACTGTTTTTAAGATCCAATATATTTATATTTATGTTTTTTGGAAGGCCTTACTTCTTGTATTTTTTTGTGCCCATTTTTTAACTTCAAAGCCTGCTACTTCAGCATATTTGTTGTACATTTCAATAAATTCCTCTATCGTATTAAAGCTTCTCCCTTTAACAGGTAAATAAATATCGTCAACAACAGGTTCCCAATACACTGATCCTCCAGGTGTTTCTTCATGTGCATATAAAGTTGGTCTTGGTGTCATCACAGGATTTGTTTTTACAGAATCACATTTGATTTTGTTAAAAAATATATATATAGTGATTTACATACCTAGGATCACCCACTATTAATTTAAGAACAGAATCACATGTGATTTTAATTACCTTAAAACCCTAAAAATCTAAATAAGCAACAAAATAAGTTGAATCACATGTGATTCAGTTCTTAAAAACCTAAATCTAAATAAGCAACAAAAAAAGTAACAAAATAAGCTGCTGAATCACATGTGATTTACCTTGAATAACAGCTATATTTTCTTCCATAATCTCATCTGGATTTTCAGCAACCACAACTTGAACATCAACTAAATCAGAAACAACAACATGATTTTCATCGATCACAACTTGAGCATCAACTAAATTTGTTTCGTTTAACTGATTACTATCCATTTTTTAAATTATTAACGATCTGAGCAACGGTGATGACGGCGGATTGAAGGTAATGATGGCGGATTGAAGGTGATGACGTCGGATTGAAGGTGATGATGGCGGATTGAGGGTGATGAAGACGACAGATTGAAGGTGATAAAGACGGTGGATTGAGAGTGATGAAGACGGTGGATTGAGAGTGTTTTTGTGTGTGTTTTTTTGCCTTAGTTTTTTTGGGGGAAAAAATGAAGGTTACTTATTTTTTTTAGTTTATATTATTGTCATTTTTTCCTTTCAAGTGTAGATAGATAATTTGATCTTAGCATTTGAATCAAATTAGATTAGATGGTTGAGATTGGTTCAATGGTTCTTTGAAAAATGATGGTTCTTTAGGGATCTCAACTCCTCTACTCATAATGCTTATAAAGTACCTTCTTTAATTTAAGCTTATTAGGCCCAAAAAAAGTCCTCAAAAATAGAAAGAAACTGCCCGCCAGAAAAAAACTTTGAGAGAGAGAAACTGGTAGAAAAATTGCACACACATATGTTAGATGAGACAAACATATGTTAAGTGAGATAATGAGTGGGGGGGGGGGTGGGGGTGGATAACAAGTGTTAGTGTGGAGTCCCAAACCTTGGATCTTGAACACTTAGCTTGTAAACGTATTAGTTGCCTTGGATGGTTCCAAAACAACAATGAGAAACTTTGTTGTAGATGCACACAAGTATGCGGAATCTACTTGAATGTACTTAGAAGATTAATGTAAGAACAAGTATAACACCAAAAGATTCAATATTATTAAGCAATAATACGAGTACTCTCCTAGTACTAGGGTTTATAACCTTGAAGCTATACTTTAAGACGGCTAGAATGTGTATATATTTAACCTATCTAGGATCTCCTTTTATATACTAAGGAGATCCCTTATAGAGATAATAATGCAATAAGTATATCATATCTTCTATTGGAATAGAAGATATCTTTGTTACAACTCTTAAACGACATTCCTTACGAACAGTACAAACTTTAACACTATCAGTACTAATATTTGTACTATCAGTACTAACTAGTTAATACTTATCAAATAACACTATCAGTACTAACTCTACTGAAATAAGTATTAACTCCCAAAAGCATATTTCCGAACAATCCTCCCCTAAACTTGTGATTGGGTTTCAGAATCACAAGTTTCTTCATTCTTTAAGGATTCTTCCAAACTCACTTCCCGCTAGGTCTTCCTGCCTGGTCAAATATCTTTATTAGCAACTCCTTAGCCATGTCTATTGCATTAACCATCCTTAGCCCTGCTGTAAGCATTGCCAGAAGAGTTCCTAATGCAAGAGGGTAAGTTCTTTCAACCAGCATGTAGATATATGTCCTATTGCATGTAGTAACCAAGTGCAATCCACACGAATTAAGCAGGGTCCAAGTTGGTACTTCTTCTTCAGATTAATATTGCCATTGTTCTCCTGATGGATCTGGTTCAAAGATATTCTGCAATTCATAAAGTAATTCCAGATCTTTATCATTGTCTGGATCTCTGCTCTTGAACCTTTCTTTGACTAACTCCCAAAGCTTAAGCAAATCATCCATGTCAATAGATGCAAACAAATCCACCAGAAATAAGTAAGCACTTGACCTTCCACCAGCTCTGTGAATCCTCAAGTGCCTTTTTCCATCTATAGTGTAGATATCCCAGTTAATGATTGGGTATCTAGTAGTGATAGGCTCTAAATACAATGCATCTTCTGGAGATTCAATCAACATCATCTGATTGAGATCTTCTTCAGTTAATCCACCTTCATCTTTAGATGCTTTCAATCTTTTGGGTACAGTTGAAGAAGCTCCTTCTTCTGATGGTCTCTTGTAACTTACAATGGAATCAATGTGTTGTGATCTTCTTTGAAAGTCATCTTCATGCATAGGCCTGAAGTTAAGAATGCTTCTTTGAACTCTGTCTGCAAGTCTTTGAAGGGTCTCCCAAGCTAATTGATTTAGCTGCTTCAAGGTTCTCCTGTCTTCACCTTGATATTTAATGTACTTGCAGAGATACATCTTTTGCTGACTCTTGCTTGGAGGTATTGAAGCCTTTTCAATTTCCCTTTGATGTCTGAACTGACTCTGTCTTCTAGCCAAGATCTCACTAAATAGCTGAGCTGCTTCATTAACACTTGTACCCTTATCTTGTTGCAGCTTCTTTTGTACCTCCTGAGTTGCTTCTACCTTAGCTCTCATGTCATCCCATGTTTGCCAATCTTCTTCAATTTTAGTCATCTTTTTCTTTTCCTTTTCTGCAGCTTCTTTCTGCAATTCTTCTTCTTCCCAGTCTGCTGAAATATTTCTTGCTGCTTCTTCATTTAACCTTTCCATCTCAACCCTAGAAAGCTTTTTCTTCTTTGGTTGTTCTTCCAGTATTCCCTTGCCTTTGTCTTTTGGATCAATCTTTGGAGCTGAGGAAGTTAGTGATGGTGGAACACTTCCTTCTCTGATTTTGAATCCTTTTTCCTTAGGCTTGTCTGCTGACTTGGTTTTCTTTCTTAGATACAAAACAGGAGGCTTCTTATAAGTTGGAGAGATAGGGACTGATTTCTTCAAGCTTTGAAGTCCCAAGACTGCATGTTGCTTTCTATTCTCTTCATCACTGTCTTCATGTGGAGTGGTAGTGATAGTAGTAGCCTCTATTGTTTCATGTTGTAAATCAGCAGCTACTTGAAGAATCGGACTTAATGGTGATTCTAGAACACCAGGAGTACTAACTATAGTACTATCAGTACTAACTACAACACTAACAGTACTAACTGGGATAGTACTGATAGTGCATGTAGGAGTACTAAGTACTTTTTCTGCATGTATGGTGATCTGAACCACTTCTTCTTCATCAAGGAAAGGACTCTGAAAAGTTGAACCACCTTGACCACCTTGCCATTGACCAAATTCTCTTCTCCCTTGTATGTCAGAATTCCTCCCCTGTTTGGAAGAATCTGTAAATACAAATAAACCGTAAAAACGTTTATTAATATTTTGCGATCTCTTTGTGTTTTGTTGATAACAAATGTAATGTTATCTTATGTAGAATTATAAGGATACATGTTATTTTTGTAAAGCATTTACATATAGCCATTTAAATACAAAAATGTAATAATTAAGCATTTGTTGTAATAGTTTATTAGGATGGGTAAAAACCATAATCCATGGACCATAACCCATGGATCTTAAACCCATACCAAAGAAGACTTGATACAATGTATACTTAGATACATTGAATCTAAAAAAACCCATGGACCAACCCATAACCCATGACCCATAACCAAAAAACCCATGGGCAAAGAGGGGCGTACCACGGATCCCTAGGATTACACTAGCCGGATCCCAAGTGGAAGGGATCCGTGGGATCCGTGGAGCAGAGGAGAAATTTTCCTATAAATAGAGAGCCATTTCTTCATTCTAACTCACCCCTCTTCTTACTAAATCTCTCATACACTCTCATTCTCTTCTAACATATAGATCACTTGATCTAGAGAGTTGTTCTTTTTTCTTTCTAGAGAGTTGTTCTTTTTTCTTTCTATTTGTGATCCTCATATAGGTCCTTCTCTAAGGCGAGATCACGAGCATTCTACAAGTCATCCAAGCAAGGGGTCCTTGATTGATTTGTCACTCCTTAAGAAGATTTCTGCGAAGATCTTGTACTAGATATTTCACATATTTGTTGTGTAATAATTGTGTTGGTTTGGTCCACCGTGCTGACTTCGGTATCTAGCTTTGTACCGGGAAAAGTGTAAGCAACGTTGTGAAGGCTTCTCCACCAAGTGAAGGAGTTTGTTGACATAGTGCTTGAACTCTCGAGTAGGTGACTCGGGGAGTGGAGTAGGGCAAGGAAGGTGACCTTGTAGCCAAACCACTATAAATCGGTTGTGTCTTTTCTATCCCTTTACTTTATTTATTTGCTTGCATTATCATTAGATCTATACGTTCTCAACATCCATACGATTTCACATAATATCGAATCTAAAGTTTTTGAAATCAACTTAAAATCGGCAAAACTATTCAACCCCCCTTCTAGTTTTCCACAATTGGCATCAAGAGCTAAGTTTATAAAAGTTTTAAAATAAAATTGTATTTTAAAAACTATTCGATCACTATGGGTTCTGAAAATTATAAGGAAGGGCAATTTATGCAACGACCACCACTACTTGAAACTAATGGTTTTATATATTGGAAAAATAGATTCGAAACATATGTGAAGTCTAAAGATATTGATCTTTGGTACATTATTGTTGAAGGTGATTTTGAGGCTTCCTCAAATGATGATAAAGGAAATTTAGTTCACATACCTCATGATAAATTAAATGATGAAATGAAGAAAAAGCTTTCTAAAAATAGTGAAGCAAAAATGGTTTTATATAATGCTTTACCGAAAAAGGAATTCGAAAGAATTTCTATGCTTAAAACCTCTAAAGAAATTTGGAATTCTTTAGTTGTAACTCATCAAGGCAACCAACAAGTTAAAAATAATAAAATTGATTTATTTGTTCAACAATATGAACAATTTTCAATATCGGATGAAGAAACTATAGATCATTCATTTGCTAACTTTAATACTATTATTACATCTTTACAAGCACTTGATGAATCTTTTTCTAGCCGTAACCATGTTAGGAGATATCTAAGGGCACTTCCATCGAAGTGGAGATCCAAGGTGACGGCGATCGAAGAGTGAAAGATTTGACAATCATTACCCTCGATGAACTCATAGGCAACCTAAAAGTCTATGAGCTTGTCCTTGCTAAAGATTCCGAAGCCTCAAAGGTAAAAGAGAAACACAAATCTCTTGCCCTTAAAGCCAAAAGGCTTCGAGCGATGAGGAGAACTCATCTTCGAGTAGTGACGAAAGAGAGTACGCTATGGCGGTAAGGGATTTTAAAAAGTTCTTTAGAAGAAAGGGTAGATACGTCAAACAACCATATGACGATAAGAAAGGCTTTCGGAAAAGCAAAGAGGACGGGAAGCCAAATGATGATCGTACTTGCTTTAAGTGTGGGGACCCAAACCACTTTGTTAGTAAGTGTCCCAAATGGGATGATCAAAAGCGTTAAGTGAGCGGCAGTGGGGAATGAGCGACGAGGAGGATGAAGAAATTTGTCTTATGGAAAATGACGAGGTATGTCTCGAATACTATAGTAGCTCATCACTTGATGACGACTCATTGCATAATGAATATGATAAACTATGCAATATTAGCTTAAAACTAGTTAACAAAAACAAGCTTTTAAAGAGTCAAAATAAACGTTTAGATAAAGAAGTCATAGAATTAAAAGCAAAACTAAAACGCTTTAGAAAGGTAAAATAGCAAGTGGTGAATGTGAACTTTGCGTTCAACTTCAAACACTAGTGGATAACTTAGATTCTAAAATTGCTAGAATGAGCACGAACACTTTAGATACAATACTTGATAGCGTTAAAACTGGTAACAATCAAAAGGGTCTAGGTAGTCAACAACTTGATTCATCAACTAGTGAAAATAAAGAAACAAAATTTGTTAAAGAACTAGAAAAACCATTGCCTTGTTGTGGCGGATCCCTGGATCCCTAAAAGGGGAACCGCGAGTGTAGAAAAGGGATCCGTGGATCTACTGTAGCAAACATTAGCAATAATATAGCTTCTTCATCTAGAACTGAGTTTGTCATAGTTAATAGGAAGAAACCAAATCATGTCACCACTAGACAACCACCTCCAAAATATAATCCTACTTTTGCAAAAAAAAACAAAGCTCCATCTTTTTCAAAACCTAACTTATTTAGGAGACCTAATAACGCGTTTACCGTAACCATCAAATGGTATGGAATCAAAACATGCAAAACGGTTTTCCTTTTCAAAACTTTGCTCCATGGAATGCATACTCATCTTATCCATACATGTCTAACATGATTTGAATGTTTAACACTAATGGACCCATGAACAAATGGGGACCAAACTTTTGAGTTTATTATTGTTTTAGGTGTGCTTAAAGGTCGACCTAGACCCGATGAATGGGTCAAGGATAGCGGGTGCACAAGGCACATGACCGGAAATAGGGATCTGTTGGGAATTACGGTAAGCTATTGAACATGCTGAAGTTACTACTGGATCTGTGAAGTATCGCCAAGAGTTTCTGCTTAGAAGGATGGATTCTATTGAAGTTATACTTGGAAGTGTTAATGCGTAGATCGATTCTGCGGCGCCGCTAATCCATGTAGGAGAGATAAGCTACCGTATGTAGGCGTATGCAGGAAAAGTAAGCTGTATGAAGAATAGGTTGGCGCCGTGTGATATAGAGCTTACTCAGAATAAACAATATCATTAGAAAAACAATATGATTAGTTGCATGGTTGTCTAGATGCATGCTTGGTCTATGTTTGTATTGGGAGCGTACATTGTAAATTTGGTGAGTCATTAGGGTTTCTTGCCTATAAAAGGAACCAAAATAGTTTGTAATAGATAAGTTTTTTCTCAAAGTCTTAAAATTCTTAAAAATTATCCGAAACATAGAGTTTCTATAATCAAAAGATCCATAGAGGATCAAAGAGTTCTTAGTCATTATAACTTGTGTTTACATTCCGCTAAAGAATACAAGTTGTAGAGATCTTCTATTAGTTTGCTTGTGATTACATAGGCAATACTAACGATCTCCGACTGCTTAAAGATCTATCAAGGTCTCTGTTTTCAACAAGTGGTATCAGAGCCTCGGGAAAGTCTCTACGATACTAAGAACTATTCATACCCTCATACAACCAAACATACCCTCACCATGCACGGATCCGATAATAAACGAAGTCACCAACACAAACAACACCAACACCACTTCCATGCAACAGCTTAGTCTTTCAACAGATAATGGAAAATTTCCTTATTTGAAAAGGGAAGAATATGATCTTTGGACTATGAAGATGGAAAACTGGATTTCCAATATTGATTGGAATCTGTGGGAGGTGGTAAAGAAAGGAAACAGTTTAAAGAAAATGATTCCAGACAGGGATGGGAAGTTTATCATGGCTCCTCCCAAAGCTGTGAAGAAATCTCTGGCCATGCGAGAGAGAGCACAAAGTAAAAACTATGCCTTCAAGCCATTCACGAAGATCACTGTGTGATTTTCACCGTATGGATGATGCAAAGGACATATGGATGGCTCTCAAAGCAAGGTTCGGTGGAAATGAAGAATCGAAAAGAATGAGAAAGTCCATGCTAAGGCAACAATTTCAAGACTTTAATATCTCCGAAGAAGAAGGTATCCACAAGGGATCACGACAGAGGTTCCATAGGATTTTGAGTCAGCTAAACCAGGTGAATGCAAAACGATAATGATGACTGCAACTCAAAGTTCCTTCAATCCTTGCCTCCATCATGGTTACATGTAAGTATAGCCCTCAAGGCTAAAGGTGGATTGGACATGCTCACCTTTGATGAGACATGCACTCTCGTAACTCGAGAACTCTTGAACCTCGATGTCGGAACTCCATACCGTACATCTTCTTACGGCCATGCGCCTTTGTTGGGACATCATCTCACTCCAACATGATGGTACAAGCTCCTAGTTCCAACTACTTTCCATCATCTCCTAGTTCCAACTACTTTCCATCATCTTGCACTCCCGCTCCACCACATAACACTCGCCCTAGTCCACCATGTTCTCAAACTAAGACTAGTAGTGTGATGGAGGATGTTCTTCATTCATTTGTTGCTGATTATGATACTCAGCAGATATCGGCATATGAAGACTTTGATCAGTTGGACCACTTGAAATGGAGGAGATGAAACTATCGAAAATGCGGTGGCATTCTTGTCAGTGGACATCAAAAGGTTTGAAGAGAATGCGGAAGGAAGTTTGCTTTCAAGGGAAAGGAACCGGCTCGCTTGGAGGAGGAAAGTCAAGTGTTTCACTTGCCACCAGATGGGGCATTTCTCAAGGGAATGCAAAGACAAGAAGAGTGGAGATGGAGCTAACTACATTTCCTATCGGCCAGAACAGCAGGAAGCTGGAGCTTGGCAGCTCTTCTCACCATGGATGAACAGGTCAACTGGACTGCACATGAACCTGTGAATGAGGAAGCTCATGATATTGATAAGCTTGGATTCGGCAAGGTGTACCTCGGATGAAAGGCATGATCAATTTGCCTTGATGGGACTATCTCGAGTACACAAGCTGTATATTTGGTTGTAGTCTTAGATACAACGAACTTAAAGAAGAATATGATTCTATGAAACCTAAATTCGATGAATGCTATGTTGAAAATGAAGCTCATAAACTGCATTAAAAGCTGTAGAAAGGCAAAAAGTATGGTTTCAAAATAATCAAATAGCTTATGAAGAAAAGATAAAAGTGTTACAGTTTGATCTAGAAGTTGCTAATAATTACTTAAAACTGCTATGCGAGAAAGCAAAGGATGAAGCGTGTGCGAGAACCTAGAGCTTAAAGAAAAATTAGTGAGGAAATAGCTAGGCATAACCAATGGTTAATTTGGTGATAATCTGGCTAGAAATCTATAACATCAATCGGTAACCTCCGGCTTAGGATTAGGCTTTCAAAAATATGTAGGTGTAGAAGCTAGGTATGATGGTCGTAAATCCACACCAGCAGGGTTAGCAAACTTTGTAAAGGAGGGTAATATGCATGCTGTCCCTGGACCTATTAGAGGTGAATTTATGCCTGAGACCTATCCATCATTGTTGAATTTGATGGATCACATCATCTATATGGCAAAAGTCAAAAGACTTGCCGGACCCGATACCTCATCTAATTACTTTGTCTCTTGCTCTGACAGTGACAACTCATCGGATCAAGGGTCTACTTCCTATGAAAGCTGTGATTCACATGAGAAGTCCGACCTTCCCAAGCTGAGCCTACACCCAAGCACTGCATCCCGGTCTACTTACAAGCCTTCTAAGGAACTGTGAGGAATCAACTTCCAAGACAGTTTCTTCGAAGACTTGTCTTTTGAATCTTTGAATAATCAGATCTTTAAAAACAATTCCTTGAATGTTTTCGATTTAAGTACTTCGCATGTAATCAAACATCTCCCTATTTGAATAAATCTTCTAAGAAGAAAACGTGTTTTGTATGTGGAAGTAAATTTCATTTAATTAAGGATTGTGATTTTTATGAACAAAGATTGGGTGCATGTGCTACTCACTAGAAACATAAATCTAAGTGGACCAATGTTGATAATATTCCACCTTATGTCCCAGCGACATGTCCCACAAGTAGCTAATGACTCCCATTGGAGAGGTTCAGTTACCGGACCTTATGTGCAACCAACTAGCCCATACTTTAAACATGGTTATTGGCCTACATATGTTGACTCTATGTATCTTTGGGATGGGATATGTGAGTACTGCTGTGAAGTCCTCAGCAGGTTGTTCTTGGACTATCAAGGGACCCAATCATCAATGGAGGACCAAGAACAATGGTGGATCCTCTAGATCTTCATGTCCTACATGTGATCCACAAAGGCGAGTTCAAGTCAGTAATGACTTGAACCTCCTTTGAATACTAACAATATGTATATATCTTTTTTGGTTGTTTGTAGGATCATCCCCTTAAGCATAAGAATGTTGGTATTGTTGATAGTAGCTTTCGAGAAGCATGTCTGGGAACAGGGATATGATGTACAATTTTGTTCCTATAGAAGGAGGAGGCAATGTGACGTTTGGGGGAAGTGATGGGAGTATCACAGGAAAAGGCACCATAAAGACACCTCATCTGGATTTTGAAAATGTGTACTATGTTAAGGAACTTGGCATTTCAACTTATTTTCCGTTTCACAAATCTGTGACACCAAGAACAAAGTACTCTTCTCTGAGAATGAATGTCTTGTGCTGTCTAAAGACTTCAAACTCCTAGAAGATACTTCAATTCTGCTGAAAGTCCCTCGAACTCACAATTTATACACATTCAACCTCAATGAAGTTCAACTGGTGGTGACCTCCGTGTTTGGTGGCTAAAGCATCCCTTGATGAATCTACTAAATGGCATAGGAGGATGGGTCATGTGAATTTCAAGACCATTAACAAACTCTCTAAAATGGGTCTTGTTGAAGGTCTTCCCACCAAAGTTTTCACCAATGATCATAATTGTGTTGCATGCAACAAAGGAAAACAACACAGAGCCTCTTACAAAGCTATCAATGCTATGAGCATCATTTCTGAACCTCTTGATTTGCTCCACATGGATCTGTTTGGCCCAACTCAAGTCGGAAGCATTGATCATAAGTACTTCGTTTGGTTATCGCGATGGCTATAGCGATTTTGTTGGGTTTTCTTTCTCGGAACCAAAGATGAAACATCTCAAGTCTTGTGAATTCATCACCCTCGTTGAAAATCAATTGAACAAAAAGGTTAAGGGAATTCGGTGTGATAATGGGACAGAATTCAAAAATGCTATTCTTATAGAACTCTATGGGTCTAAAGGCATCAAAAGGGACTATAGTAATCCAAGAACCCCTCAACAAAATGGGGTGGCTGAAAGAAAGAATAGGACCTTAATAGAGGCTGCAAGATCAATGCTTGCGACTCTAAAGCGCCACTATGTTACGAATCTGAAGTCGCTGTTGGCACAGCGTGCTATGTGCTAAACAGGGTCTCCATTACTAGACCACAACTCAAAACACCATATGAACTTCTCTTTGGGAAGGTTCCTGTCATTCACTACCTAAAACCTTTTGGTTGTCAAGTGACCATTCGAACACCGGTCCGTTGGGAAAGTTTGATGAGAAGGCTGATGATGGTTACATTGTGGGTTATTCAGCTCATACTAAGGCATACAGGGTGTACAATTTGCAAGCCAAGAAGATAGAGGAGCGTTGAAAGAGATTTTTGGAAGATAAGCCTAATGTTCAAGGACGAGGGTCATCGTGGTCTTTTGACCTTGACTACTAGCTGACTATTTGGGGTACACGGACATTTGGCCAACAAAATGCGAGGTCCTCAAGAGTCTTCCACTAACAATGCAGGTCCCTTAGATGATGACTCACGAAAATGAGTTTGAAGATGATGAGCAACCTATACTTGTGCCTTCTTTCTCCCCTAACAATATTGCAGGTACCACCTCCAAGGATATTCTTGATACAGTGATGAAGATGAATCACATTATCTGAAGACCTTGCTAGGCTCAGGACTCAAGAATTTCTGCTAAGCTTGAAGCGAGAAGCTGAATGGAGATTGCTAATGAAGGCGTCAGTAGAAACCATGGTTCTACTGAAGTTGATTCTACCACACCTACCATCCACAAATCCATGAAGGCTATCTGATTCTTCTCAAGTTCCTTCTCAAGTGTCTTCAGACTTTGGTGAACCCTATACACGCTTTCCAAAACCCGGATCTTGGAAATCATCAACCCAAAGCTGGCATCTTCACCTCACCCTCTTATGATGCGGAGTTTGAACCAACCATCACTAATCTTGATTCATCCATTGAAGTCAACCCCTGCTACTCGAGAGGATCAATCTTGCTCATCCTCAATCCAACATTATAGGTGATCTTACGGTTAGAACTAGAAGAGCTATCACGGTCCTCAGTTTGGACAGCTTGCTTTTCTCTCTTATGTCTCCAACCAGCAAAGAGACAATCACACAGACTTCAAGCATTGTCTGTTTGCTTGTTTTCTTTCTCAAGTGGAACCAACAAGTGTTTCTCAAGCTCTTAACGATTCAAGCTGGCTAGAAGCAATGCAAGAAGAGATGCAACAATTTCCAATCACGGTTTGGATCTTGGTTCCACTTTCACGATGGGAAATATGCCATTGGGACAAAGTGGATTTTGAAGAATAAAAGAGATGCTCGGGGTGTTGTGATCAAAAACAAAGCAAGATTAGTGGCTCAAGGATTCAGACAGAGGAGGGATTGATTATGATGAAGTGTTTGCACCTGTTGCCAGAGTTGAAGCCATTCGCATTTTCTTGGCTTATGCTTCTTACATGGGTTTCATGGTATACGGATGGATGTTAAAGGTGCTTTTCTATATGGAGAGATTGAAGAAGAAGTTTATGTCACTCAACCCAGGGATTTGAAGACCAGGATCACCCAAATCATGTTTACAAGGTTGTCAAATCTCTCTATGGCTTACATCAGGCCCCTAGAGCTTGGTATGCTAGGCTTTCATCATTCCTGCTGAAGCATGGATATAGGAGAGGTGCTATTGATAAAACTTTGTTCCTAAAGAAGAATTACTCAGACATCATTCTTGTGCAAGTTTATGTGGACGACATTATTTTTGGTTCCACAAGAAGCTTGGTGCGAGGAATTTGAGGAACTAATGAAAGGTGAATTTCAAATGAGTGCTATGGGAGAGCTTACTTTCTTTTTGGGTCTCGGTTCAGAAACAAGATGGCATCTTTATCTGTCAAGATAAATATGTGAGGGACATTTTGAAGAAGTTTGGTATGGAAGGTGTTAGGACTGCCACAACACCTTATAAAGCTCCAAAGACTAAAGCAAATAATGAACCAGATCTTCCTGTGAATGTTCATCTGTACAGGTCCATGATTGGTTCATTAATGTATCTAACAGCTTCAAGACACGATATTACCTTTCTGTGAGTGTTTGTTCTAGACATCAAGTCACTCCACTTACTTCCCATCTCAATGTTGTCAAGAAGATCTTTAAGTACCTCAAAGGCCAACCTCTTTTAGGCCTTTGGTACCCAAAAGAATCTCCTTTCAAGTTGGAAGCATATAGTGATAGTGATTATCTTTGGTGCAAATCTGGATAGAAGATCCTGGGGGGCTGCCAATTTCTTGGCAAGAGGTTGATTTCTTGGCAATGCAAGAAACAAACCATTGTGGTGCCTCAACTCTTGAAGCAGTATGTTGCTGTGCAAATTGCTTTGTGACAGTCCTTTGGATTCAAAACCAATTCTTTGGACTATGGGTACAACTTTATGAACACTACAATTCATATAGATAATCAAAGTACCATCTGCATAGTCAAAAATCCGGTCTTTCACATCGAACAAAACACATTAAAATCAGGCACCACTTTATAAGAGATGCTTATGAAAAACATTTGATAAAAGTGGCTAAAATCCATCACGATGACAATGTGGCGACTTGTTAACAAAATCTTTTGATGGACCAAGGTTTCAACACCTTGTGGTCAATATTGGAATGTTAAACCCTTAAGCGCATCGTTTAAGGGGAGGCATAGGCCTCAGGGGAGGCATATGCCTCAGGGGAGGATTTGTGCAAACTCTGCATACTTTTGTACAATATTTTGTTTAACTAACACTAACTTCTAATAATTCTCTAGTTTATTTGTTTTTGTGTTGTTTGTGTGTGTTTTATGTATGCTTTTGCGGTTATGCGTACTACATTTTGTTTGTTCATTATCCGGATTGCGTTTGTATATCCCTGATCAAAATCAAATTCATCAAGTGTGGTTCATGAGTATATGGTCAAAAGAGCTAAAAGAGTGTTGCTTGTTTCTTCGAAATCAATGTGTTGAAGCAAACAATTTGATTCCATTGAAGTTATATTCTGAAGAAAAGAAATAGAAGTCAAATTGCTCATTCATTCATTCAAGAAACAGTTTACAACTTAAAGCTTACATAAAGTCAACCTACTACAAATGCATCTTCAAGATACGAGCTATACACTTAAGCTAAACCTAACCTACTGCATATCATCCATTCCAACATCTAAGTGAATGTTGGATATGCATTAGATGTTGGCTTTGCTTTCGTAGGTCTTGCATAACCATCCATTCCGTCTACCTTGATGGTCGGATATGCATGACCAACGACGAATGCTAAGGACCAAAATGGAGAGGATAGATTGATGCAAACGTTGATGATGACGATGACCACGCATGATGACGGAGAAAAATAACGTCTCCTGTGTGCTTCATCTATGCATTTCAACCAAAATGCATTTCATCCACCCTCTCCAAGCCCTTCTATTATACGATGTGTGTTTATACACCAAAAGATGGTGAAGTGAGACCAAGAACCACCTCTCTATCTTTGGGGAGTGGCGGATTCACGGCACGAGGCCTTTGTTGAGGCCGAGGTGTGGAGGTTGGAGTATGATGTTCCCTCCTTATAGGAGTCATCAGAATCATCATCAGATTCACTTGGGTTCACTACACTATCATCTTCTGAAGAAGGAAGAAAGGGTGATTTATTTGGTCATGGATAAGGTTGAGGAAAGTAATGCAGCCATGGGTTTGATTCACCACTTGATGATGAAGGATGATGATGAAGATGATGAAGATGAGGTTGTGAGATCTATGATCTCAGTTTTGGTATTCATGGTACAATTTTGTTGAATGGGGTTTTATCTTTGCATCTAGGGTTTGTGGTAAATATTTGGGGATCTTGATGAAGAGATGAGTTACATTGGGATCATTTTATAGACGGGTTCGAGGTTCAATGAGTTTAATGCAAGTGGTTGACACAATAATTCTAGAAACTTACCGAAGATATTCTTATCTTTGATGCATTCTACTGAAGCTATAACTTCAGCAGATTGACCATGTGTTTCTCACTGGAAGTGTTAATTTGGGTTGGGTCAAAGATGCAACACTGCGTCAGCGGTCAACCAAGCGGTCCATTTTTCTTTGACTATAATTTGGGCAAAACTATCAATCCACCATCACTCTCTTGAACAAACCAATTCCCTCTCATCCTTATTTCACAAACACTCACCATTTTGAGAATCATAACTCTAAACACTCATATCCCTCATGGCTCTTGAATTTAAACATGATCACAACAAAGTTGCATTTACGGAAATGGCAAGGGATATGAATTGTACGAACCAATGGTGGAATTCCTGAAAAGGTCCAAGATCAGTTATGCTCTAACTCATTCTCCAAATGAGATATATGAATCTCTAGTTACTCAATTTTGGGAATCTGTGAGAAGAGGGTGAGGCGAGAGATTAGGGGCATGATTGATGAAACAGAATACATAGTGTCAGAGGACCTAATTAGGAGGAAGCTTCACTTGGAAGATGCTGATGGAGAATATCTCTCTCTAATCGAGGAAGAAGTCCTTCTTGGGTTAAGAGCAATTGGCTATCAAGGAACAAGAAGCGATATGTGGTGAAGAAGGAACTTTGCCCAAAGTGGAGGTTCTGGTTCACACCTGCTTCAATGCATGAGCAACAAGACGGTGGATGGGACGGTTCTCTACCCAACTAGGCTATGGTATTGTGTGTCTTTCCCAATGGGTAACTTTCAATTTTTCTAAGTATATTTTTGAAAACATGGTTGAAAATATTCAAAAGAAAAAGGGAAAATTTTTAATGTACCCAAGGTTTCTACAAATAATTTTAGACACCGCTACCCAAGCCCAATCTTTCTATCCCATAGGTACTTTAAGCGCTAAAACATTTTGCTACAATGAGAACTCACTTTCAGGGGGAACATCATCCCTTGCTAGCAGCCATGTTACCCCAAGGTAATGAGGGCTGGCTGAAGAGGAGAATGTGGCTCATAATTCTCCTTCTTCACATGTTGCTACTGATGGTAATCCGTCAGTTACCATTGATGAGGGCCTCATCAGCAGTTGAAGCAACTCATGTTGCTCGGACCAGCCACCATGTCCCAGTCCTCCACCCACACTAGCTGCTCATGATGTGTCCGATCTATTTAGACTACCCACACCAAGTCCTGTTAGGGATCCTCTCCATGAAGATCTTCCTCACTTTGAGCAAGACCATGCTTCTATTGAAAGGTCCAATGAAGCTCCCTTACCACGAGCAATCTGCTGGTGGAGCTAAGGACCCTATTACACTCTCATCTGTCTATGCTCTTGTCAAGGTATCCGGCCTGAGGTTACTAGTCCGAAAAAGGAGCTTGCGAAACCAAGTCTTCTCTGGAAGTAAGATTGAAGAAGCTGAGAATCAAGTCAAGGAATTAGAAGACAAACTCAAAGGGGGTCCAAAGAGGAAACTTGTGGTTTCTTAGATGAAGAACATGAAGTACCTCCGTTTGGGTCTCTTGATTTGTTGGATGATGTTTCTCTCAATGATCCTTCATCATTAGCTGCTGCTTCCTCAAAGAAGAAGGAACACGTTTCTCTACAAAGAAGAAAGAGATCTTATTTACATAAGGTTTCTTAAAGCTTCTAAGGAACCTAGTCTTTGATAAGACTACATCTGTGATGTGCGAATGGAGGATATTTCTTGGATCATGATGACTGGTATTGCTACTCTTTGAGGTCCTTGTCGTTGATTTAACTAAAGATGAGTGTGCTAAGAAGCCTGATGATAAAGGGAAAGATATAATAGCGAAGATGAGCTTGGTCCAGGACACGGTAAGTGAGGAGGAAATACTAGGACAAGCAAGTAGATTGGCTGAGTTTGAAAAGTCAAAGAAAAGTGCATTATTGGCTCAACAACTTGAAGCTTGAGAGGACTTTTCATCTTTAACTCCTGAAAGAAGAAGCTGGATGCAATGCGGGTTGGATGCTGCTGAACACCGGGATGTTCTAACTCATCAAGTCATTTCAAGACCTTCTCTTGCTCAAAGTATACTAGGTGGAGATTTCCTGATGACAATTATGTGGAGCAAATGATGGCTCAGGGAAGACAAAGGAAGCAAGAAGCAATTGAACAAAGGAAAGCCATCAAAGCTCAGAAGAACAAAGAGAAACCTCCTTCTAAATCTGAAATGAGAATGGTGGTGAAAAATCAATGCTCGATGTACAACTCAACTTAACAATGAAACAAGTCAAGGCTTTTCCGATCATGTCTGTTTCGCAAATATAACCGATCATGAGGACAAATCATCATCTTCCACACATTCTACCAACTTGAAAAGGATTGCTGAGAGTGAAGTTGCTCAAGAAGCCAAAAGACTCAAGTCTGATGAAACTCCACCCAAGGCGACTTCTCAGTCATTTCTCTGAAGCATCTGCTGAAGTTGCTTCCTCTACTGTCAAGGGTCCATCTTGAACCAGGCTTCCAATTCTCTGAAGCACATGATGTGTCAGCTCCCACCTCATCAGTGGCACCCGTTGTCACTCTGGAAGATTCTAAAGTTAAGGAAGGCGATCTCCTGAAATAAAAACAAAAGGGCAATAAAGATGATCCACAAGATGAATGCGCCGTGTTCCATCTAAGTCTCCCTCTACCTCTTCAAGTCTTACCACAAATGCTCAAGATGAACCTACTCCCTCTAGGGAAATCTATAAGCCTGGTAGGAGGAAGAAGAGAATGGCCAAAATATCTCACTTGGATCTTGAAGCTGATGACTCAACTTTCATGATAGAGGGTTACTGCTGTGATTTTCCGGACGAAGATCAAAATGCATTGGAAGATTGGAAACTGAAGGATGATGAGATGAATGTCATTCATCGAAGGAACTCCCCTTCAATGGAATTCACCTTTTTGAAGGAAATTCTACACTTGGTAGACAGGCGGGGACTTGATTTCTCTGTACACACTCGTGTTACCTCCCATTCTTGCAACAAAGAACCACAAGGTTACGGGATGTTCTTACCGGAGATCTTCAAGTCCTGATAAACTCTCATATTCCCAATAGCAAGGCACATTCCATTTGGGAAAACTCACATCGGTGGAAGGTTGCATCATGGAGATTCTATCCTCTCCCTCGTGTACATGTGCTTGAGACTAAGAGTGGAATCATGCACTGTATGCTTGCTTGAAAGTATCCATTGCCCAAGAGACTTATGGAACGGATGCTTAGTCAAAATTGGAGATTCCTCCGATCCGATGGCAATGAAAGACTATGCCTTCAACAGGTGGTGGGTTTAATCAAGACTCAACTTCTACAACGACAGAGGCCTAATCCTCATCCTAATCATGGCACTTGGTACTCTCTACACTACCTTGTTTTGTTACTTTTAGTCTGCATTATTTATGTTAATTTCTATCTTTTTTTTAAGAAGTAAAATAGTTTCATAAAAGGAAAAATCACAAAAACATCTTTTTAAAATAGTGATAGCGTTTATTTAATATAAATTAGCTTTTTAGCTTTCTTTTTTGACAAATTAGTCTAAGCACTTTCAGGTTTCTATAATTTTTCTTACTTAAAAAAAAAAAAAACTAACTTTTATGCGGTTTGTTTGTTGTACAATTTTGATGGTTTTAACTCACACGATGTACATTGTGTATGTCAAAGAGTTGACTAGTCCAAAGTGCAACTTTGGTAAAGACACAACAAATGTTGATAGGTAATGGTTTGCTCAAAATCATAGGGTATGCAACCACCCATGCTTAGCTGCGAGGGTTGTATGGTCATCAATTCACCATGGTCTATTCCTGTTTGGAATCCAAGAATTGGCTATCCCACATATATATGGCATGTGGTAAAGGCAACTGAATCCATATTTGGTGCTCAATTCACCAATACTAAGAATTGACAAGTCTGAGCAAAGCGGCTCTGGGTAAAGACAAGTCAAATCCGTTTATATGGTTCTTTGGTTTGCCAATAAATCAGTTGGTTATCAATGTACCATAGTTTTCGAACTCAAACATTTGGCTACTCGAGAGTGATGGCTATTGGTAAAGAGACATCAAACCCATTATTTTCAATGATTCACCTCTCACGAGTTAACACACACGGAAGTGATGAGAATAGTATGAAACTTATATGTTGTGATGTACATGATGTCATATGTTGCTTTGCAAAGATGCGGTATATCACCGTTAGGTCATCATAGAGATGTTCCTCTCTCAAACTTTGTTCTGATGTTAGAAGACAATCCTCAACAATTTTAACGATCTATCAAGGAAGCTGGAACTTAACCTAGTCAAATTCAGGTTTAGGGGAGGATTGTTGGGAATTACCGTAAGCTATTGAACATCTTTGAAGTTACTCTGGATCTGCGAAGTATCGGCCGAAGAGTTTCTGTAGAAGGATGGATGGCGAAGTTATACTTATTTGAAGTGTTAATCAGATCGTGATTCTGGCGTGATGGCTAATCCATTAGGAGATAAGCGCCGTATGTAGGCCGTATGCGAGGAAAAGTAAGCGCGTATGAAGAATAGGTTGGCGCCGTGTGATATAGAGCTTACTCAGAATAAACAATATCATTAGAAAAACAATATGATTAGTTGCATGGTTGTCTAGATGCATGCTTGGTCTATGTTTGTATTAGGAGCGTACATTGTAAACGCTGGTGAGTCATTAGGGTTTCTTGCCTATAAAAGGAACCAAAATAGTTTGTAATAGAAAAGTTTTTTTTTCTCAAAGTCTTAAAATTCTTAAAAATTATCCGAACATAGAGTTTCTATAATCAAAAGATCCATAGAGGATCAAAGAGTTCTTAGTCATTATAACTTGTGTTTACATTCCGCTAAAGAATACAAGTTGTAGAGATCTTCTATTAGTTTGCTTGTGATTACATAGGCAATACTAACGATCTCCGAGTGCTTAAAGATCTATCAAGGTCTCATTTTTCCAAGCGGGATCTAATTCTCCACATATGATCCATTAATGGAAGTAATGTGGTGTTTGGAAATAACAAGTAGAATCATGTCGGTAAAAGATGCGATTTCTAAACAAATCTCTATCCATTAACGATGTGTGTCACGTAGAAAACCTAAACTTTAATCTCTTAAGTATAAGACAAATATGTGATAAAAAGTGCAATGTACTTTTAAAGAGCGATATTAAGATACTTAAGAAGTAAGCATAACCATAGGAAGGGTTAGGAAACATGGGTCTATGTCATTAAAATGGGTAATGAACCTAAGGAGCAAACTATGTCTTACCTCTATGGATGATACTTAGGCCTTATGGCATCCGAAGGTGGGTCGTATAACATCGCGACTTCTTCAATACATTATCCAAGATCTAGTAAGATATCTACCTAATTTAAAATATGAACATCATTTTTTGTGATGCGTAATATAGGAAAACAAGCTCATTCAGTCCTAAAGCTAAAAACATGGTGTCACGCTGGTTGTCTAGAATTACTAAATATGGATTTATTTGGTCCATCCGGCTATCCAAAGATTATGGAGAAGCTGACTTCTACACTTTGGTAATAGTGGATGACTACTCTAGGTATACATGGACAAAATTTTTAAAAGAACAAAGCGAAACCTTTAACTATTTTTGAAATATTAAGCAAAAAAGATCCAAGACAACTAGAGTCCCATAGTGTCTATTAGGGCCGGATCATGGTAGGGAATTGATGTGAAAATTACAGTGGACTTTTTGTGGCCTAATGGTATTACTCACACTTCTAGGCTCCACGCCTCCCTGTCCGAATGGGTAGTAGAAGAAAGAATAGAACTCTACAAAGTAGGTGAACCATGCTTAATGAACAATCCATACCTCAAAATTTTTGGTGTAATGTCGTTGATACTTCAAGCGTATATACTCAATCAGTCTTGATTAAACCAATCTTAGGAAAAACTCCATATGAGTTACTTGAGGCAAAAAAGCCTCGTTAAATCTTTAGAGTCTTTGGTAGTAATGTTTTATCTTAACACAAAGATTACCTTACAAAATTTGATCCTAAATCAACGAAGGTATCTTTTTATTATTGAAATAGAAAGCTTCGTCATATTAAACAAAGAAACGTAAGAAGGTAGAAGAGTCATTAAATATAAAATTTGATGAAAGTCCCCCCAAACCCTCTCCACCTCTTATGCGATGGCGAGATTATAGAAAGTGAAGCCATAGTAATAAAGAGAAAGATAAGTGAAGAAGAAGAACCTCTAAGTGATGAAATAGTAAACATTAAAGAGTCCAGATCACCCATTAGATAAGTCATAGGAAAACTAAAAGCGAGGAACATTAAGGTCTCAAGTTCAAAACCAAAGTAGCTTGTTTTGTTTCGTTTAACCTTAGAACCTAATAATACCACAGAAGCCATAAAGATGAAAGTTGGGTAATGGCTATGCAAGAAGAACTAAATCAAATTGTTTCTAATGATGTTTGGACACTTGTCCCTCCACCTAGTAATCAAACCATAATAGGAACCAAATGGGTTTATAAAACAAATTAGATGCAAGCAGGTAGTGTGTCTAGGAACAAGGCTAGACTAGTTGCTCCAAGGGGTATAACCAACAAGAGGGAATAGACTTTGATGAGACCCTACATGGCCTAGATTAGAGTCTATAAGAATACTTTGCGTATGCTTGTGCTAATGATCTAAAGCTTTATCAAATGGATGTCAAAAGCTCTTTTCTAAATGGTGTCATAAATGAAGAAGTATATGTAGCTCAACCTCAGACTTTATTGATTTTGAAAAACCCAAACATGTGTATAAATTAAAGAAAGCGGTCTTAAACAAGCTCCAAAAGCTTGGTATGATAGACTCAAGTCATTTCTAGTTAAACCTGACTACACACATGGGTTAGTTGACAACACACTTTTACTAAGAAAAGAGTCACATATAAATCATAGTACAAATATATGATGATATTATATTGGATCCACTTGTCAAGACATGTGTGATGATTTCTCTAAAATCATGCATGGCGAGTTTGAGATGAGTATGATGGGAGAACTTAGTTTCTTTCTTGGTCTACAAATAAAACAAGTAGAAGATGGGATCTTCTTTAATCAATCTAAGTACATCAAGGAGATGTTAAAGAAATTAGGTCTAGAAGAGTCAAAACCAATTAGGACTCCAATGTCATCGACACCAAACTTCATAAAAGGCGAGGGCCGGAGAATCCGTTGATAATACTAAATATTATGGCATGATAGGTAGCCTTCTCTACCTCACGGCAAGTAGGCCGGATATCATGTTTAGTGTTTGCTAATGTGCTAGGTTTCAAGAAGACCCCAAAATATCACACCTAGAAGCCGTAAAAAGGATATTTAGATATATTAAGGGTACAACACAATTAGGATTATGGTATCCTAAGAGAGCGGGAGTAGAAATAATTGCATATCAGATTAGAGCCATGCGGTGATTCACGTTGATAGAAAAAGTACAAAGTAGGGGTATGTACTTTTATGGGATGTTGTTTAACATCATGGTTTCCAAGAAACAAGCGGCACTTGCAATATCAACAAGCTGAAGCCGTACGTCTCGCAGGCAAGCATGCCAACAAGCACTATGGATGAAACAAGCGTTTAGTAGACTCGACATCCATCTACTTAACATAGCCATCTATGTGACAACAAAGGTGCTGTCGACTTAAGCAAGAATCGGTATTGCATTCTACATAAAAAGCATAGAAATTCGATCATCACTTCCTAAGAACAATGTTCAGGGAACATCTCTATTGAGAAGGTAGCATCCGAGAAGACAACATAGCGGCGTCCTCACCAAACCGTTGAAGCGGGAACAATTCAACCTACTACGTCTTGGTCTTGGTCTAATGGAACAAACACGTAGCAATTGACTCTACAAGGTATGTAAACACTAGCCTTCTTCCTTACGAGTCTAGGATTTCTATTTCACTTTACAACTCACAAACAATACGAGAATTTTCAAAAGCCAAGATGAGTTTTTACACTTATAGTTTTCTTATTTTTTAAGCCTACTTTCACAATGTTTTCTAAAGATGATACCTTCAATCAATTTCACAAAGCAATTTCTCACGTATAGGGACAAATCGCTTTTTCATTATTAATACAAGTGTCCCGTTTTCATTGCATCTCATGTCTTTTGAATGCAAAAGGGGACACATAACTAATATGTGTTTTCGGGTACATTCATTTAAGCAACAATGAATTAGGAGCATCGATAACACAAAATTACGTACTCATGTACTAAATATGTGTTTTCGGGTTATCTCAATAGAATGGTTTTATACTTCTAGTTTATTTTCTATTTCTTTTTAGGGGTGAGATAAGCGGAAACTCCAAATAGTTTGCATATAGGCACACACTAGGAAAATTGTTTCCAAAAGGAAAATTTTGTGTTGCTGAAACACCAAACCCGCGGATCGGCCTTTATCTTTGGGCCGGATCCCTCAAAGGGAAAATCCGTGGGATCCATGCAACAATTTGTTTTCAACTTCTATTTTCTCACTTTGGATGAAAAATCCACATTTGTTTCATTTTAGGGAGTATGCTCTTTAATGCTTGTGTTCTCATGATTACATGCCTTGAATTCATATCTAATCTTTAGATTTTAATCCACATTTTGGGTCAAGCATTCATTACAATGCTTTGTTTTTCTATATATATATAGCTCCCAAAATGCTTGCATACTCCATCTCCTTCTCCTGAAACTTACACTTCATCATGTCATCCAAAAACCCTTTAGGAGAATCATCTAGTACAAACAATCATGATATCCAAACCTTTGTACTTCCACCATCAAAATATCACAATCAAATGGGATATCCGCGCAGTTAGTATACGATCTTGTTGTTTAGCAAAACCAACCTCAAATGGTTCATCCTGACAAATAACTCACCACAGATGCTTCCATTATAGCACCTTTCATCACCAACAAGTACACTAACTTCATCACCACCTAAAATAACTCTTTTGGAACTCCTTAAGACTCCAACAAGATCTAACCAACCTAAAGAAATTAATCTTTTCAACACCACCACATCTCCAAATACTATCTTTCAAGATCTTGAAACATCACCACCATTTAGCTCCATCGCATTACAAGAACATCAGGGTTCTTTTCCACCATAAATTAATATTGATGATATTTCAGATAACGAATTACAGTATTTCAAATTAAAATGACGAAAAAAAGATTAATTCTTTCAACAAGGTTGGCCGTCTGTTGAGTAACAGAACTTCAAGAACATTTTAGTGATGATAATTGATGTTATTGTGATGAAGAGCGATGCTACTAATGAAGCATCTTTAATATTGGTAATGATAAC
>OU343221.1:311608846-311625841 GCA_910596185.1 Chrysanthemum makinoi
GTATGTTTCTAATGGCAAATTATAAAGTGTCACTAAAGTTATCAAATATTTAGTGACACTACTTTGCGGTTTATGCCAATAATGTACATTATTAATAGTGGCACAAACTCGATCTCTCATATTAGCTTACTAGAATTAGTGTCATATATTTATTTTATGCCACCAAATATCTTTTCGATATATATGTTTTTCCTAATTCTGCCACTATAATCTAATTCCAATAATGTTGCCAGGCCTTTTCTAAAAATAAAATATGATGAGCCGGCTTTTAAGACTACAAGTTTTCATATGTTAATATGCAATTTATAGTTTCCAATCATGGAGCAGCAAGGACGAGAGTTGTTGAGTCAAAAGTTGAAACATGTCCTTGCTAAAAAATTTCAATGCGTTGAAAATTTATGAGATTCTCCGATCTTAGGGGTGTTTCTTTTTCTCCCTTAGCTAAGTGATCCAATTTAATATTATTACTTTTAGGCTGGGCCCACAAAATTCTCTTATTCTCTTTATATATATAAGGCTTAAATTATCATCATTTCCCAATTAAGAGCTTTATATAGTAGTAGTACCCACATAAACCCTTAGCTAAGGAAAAAAAAGAAACACCCCATTTAATATGTGTAATACTCATTTATAACAGACTCCGTATTTCTTTGTCTAGAGATTTACGCTTTTAAAAAACATCTAGAGGTTCATTATAAAGATGAAGTTGTATTCCTTTTGATAGTATTAGGCGAAATTGTATATATATTAATGTGTATTTAGTTCTTTAAGTCGGAGATTTAGACTTGTGCTATTTTGTTAGATTTATATTTCTTGTATATTTAAAAATTTCAATAATCGGTCAAGGCATTTTTCATGTTGTCAAGATCGCTACACCCACTCTCACGAAGACGTTTTTACAATTAACACAAGTATATAAATTAATATAACTATATAAATTAATACAAGTATATAAATTAATACAAGTATATAGAGTTTAAAAATTATACCGATTGGATGTATAGCCCGTTAAAGACACCCATGGCGGTACTCATATTTCCCCACTTTGTGTGCAAGCTATGGTGACATCGAGTAGTATCTTTCACATATTCCTTGAAATGCTCTAGAACTCTTTTCCAAAAACCATCTCTAGTTTGTTCATTACCGACTTTTCGACATGTGAAAATATGAACCCACGCTTTTGCCAAAGCAATCTCTTCGTTTGTCATCCAATTTCTTTTTTCCGCTTTAGTCGATGGTTTTTTTTCCGGACTTCTTGAACATCTTCATCATTTTGAGAATCGCCTAATATATAGTATAAGAAAATAAATTATAACAAATAAAATTATAACAAGTAATTTTATAACAAGTAATCATATAACAAATAAATTATAACGAATAACAATAAAAAAAACAACAGTATAATGATTGGATTTTCTTGTTGTGTTACGGGAACATATTCAACGTCATCATCCTCATAATCATATAGCGGTAGTTCTCGTTTGACACTTGGTTCACGCCGCGAAGGACCTTCACGGTAGTCATTGAACGGGTCGAAATCACTAGTCATTGACATCATGTATGGAGGTGGTTGGGGATAATATTGGTGTTGATGTGATGGTAGGTTCATCGGTGGAGGTCGAGGATAATAGTGACCGGCTTGAGGACTCATTTGGGGATAGTAGGGAGGTAGTTGTGATTGAACTTGCGGACGAACGGGTTGTGATCGAGAGCTTCGTCCACGATCTTTGGATGAGGTTGAAACATTTTTTGCTTTCCTAGCATCCATCTTTTTAAAAGAATGATAGTTGGAAGAAGAAGATGAGAATAATGTGATTTGAAAATAGTGATTTAAAGTGTATATTTATAGGGAATTTTATTTTATTTTTATTATTATTATTATTATTATTATTATTATTATTATTTTGAAAATAACTCAACGGTGGGATTTTTGACCGTTGCCCAACAGTCCCTTTTGGCTATCTCACCCATACCAATTCGGCATCACATACCGTATTCCATGGACATCGTACGAAACCGCAGTAGTGGCATTGGTGTTGCCGTGCGGTTTGAAGGCATGCCGAAGCATACCGATGACCAATGCCACCACCTTTAGTTTAATATGTGTAATACTCATTTATAACATATTTCTTTGTCTAGAGATTTACGCTTTTAAAAGACATCTAGAGGTTCATTATAAAGATGAAGTTGTATTTCTTTTGATAGTATTAGGCAAAATTGTATATATGTTAATGTGTATTTAGTTCTTTAAGTTGGAGTTTTAGACTTGTGCTATTTTGTTAGATTTATATTTCTTGTATATTTAAAAATTTCATTTCTTTGTATATTATTAAGTTGTTTAGAGAAATTATTAAGTTGTTTGTATCATGTTTTATGTTTGAATGATAATTGTATATTATGTTTGAATGAGAATTGGTTTTCTGATAAAATCTTTGTTGATATAGATATGTGTTATGGAGACACAAATGATTATCATAATATGTTTGGAGCAAGCAAGATATGGCAATAGGACAATTAGAGTATTCAAACATGATACGTATTTAGTTTAATGGCACAACTTATCGTATTTAGTTTAGAGAAATGTTTTGAAACCCGGGTTTATGATCGACCCGGCTTAGTCACCGGGTCAACCGGTTCAACCGCCGGGTCAACCCGGTTAGACCCGGTTTTATGCACATGTCCAAACATCCTTTTTCTGCTGTCCAAATATAATATTCAAACACTACTTTTGCTGTGAGAAAAAGCAAAGAACCATTTTCCTTGCTGTAAACAACAAATCAAGTAAATAATGATGTACCAAATTTGAATTTACTAGTTTAAATGCAAGTAAAAACAATGATGTCTCTAATTTATGCATACAATCCTTGTATCAAACAAAAATAGCACCTTAATATGGAAAATAGAAAAAATAAGGAGTCAAAATTACCTTCATCAAAGTATCCAGTTATTCTAATGGTGGCTCGTTTCACTCAAATTTGATGGTAGGTGACACTAGGTTATTATAATGGTGGTTGTAATGAACTGGGGGTTGAAATAAAAAGTGAAAAAGTGGAACTAAACACTCACGGTCTATGGTTTTCAATTAAAAAAAAATGACAAAAATAAAACCCGGCCGGGTTTCGAGACCCGGGTTGACCCGGGTCACTTAAAACCCGGCGGGTCGAGACGGTTGACCCGTTTTTGAAAACCCGGGTTTTTTGCCGGAACCGGTCTAACCTGTTAACCCGGCCGGGTCAACCCGGGTTTCAAAACATTGGTTTAGAGTGAGAGAATATTAAGTGACATTATATCCTTAAAGTATGCAGCAACACAAGAAAAATATGCCACTAAATCTCTTTAGTGGCAGCATCATAACTGACACTTCTTTTTTCTGTCACTGAATGTCTAACAGGCTTATAGTGACACTTATTAGAAAATTTGTGACACTTTTTGTATGTCACTAGTTTGCCAATTTTTGTAGTGTCGCTAATACCATGTTTTGCTTCTAGCTACTTGTTTACAACAAAACAATCACATTATGGATTTCATAATTATTTAATGGATATATTCCATGACCATACACATCAAACGGGTGTAGTTTGTCATTAGAGTAAATTGCAAAAATCGTCCTTAAACTTTGGCCAAATTAGCGTTTCGTCCCAAATCTTTGGAAAGTGCAAATATCGTCATGGCTTTGGGGCAATCGTCCCGACATAGATTAAATGACTAAAATATATTTTCTCTTTATTCTTTCAGTTTCTTTGCGCCAAATGGTCCCTGTGTTTCGCCGATTTTGCAAATTTAGTCCTATTTTTAATTAACTATTAATATTACTATTATTTTTCGTTTTTGTGGTTTTTTACGTTTAAATTAAGATTTTCGTTTAGTTTTTCGTTTTAAGTCCGATTTTTCGTTTTGTCCGATTTTCGTTTTTGTCCATTTTTTATGTTTAGGTCCGTTTTTATGTTTTGATTTTCGTTTTAAATTGATTTTTCGCGTTTTAGGTCATTTTCGTTTGGTAGATTTTCGTTTAAATTGATTTTTCGTTTTCGGTCGATTTTTACATTTTAGTCTCTTATTTTAAGTTTCGTCAGATTTTCTAGTTTTCTTCAGTTTTTCACGTTTTGTCCGTTTTTCACGTTTCGTCGATTTTTTACGTTTTGATCCGTTTTTCGTTTAAATGATTTTTATGTTTTTGTCCCATTTTAAACGCAAAAATCAAGCAGCGTAAAAAGGACGCTTTTAAAATCGGGCAACGGCTCATCGGACAAAAATCGGACAAACGTAAAAAACGGCAAAATCGAAAAGCGTAAAATGGACCGCGTAAAAAAGCGACAAAACGTAAAAATACGGCAACGTAAAAAGCAGACGCGAAATCGGACAAAACAAAAATCGACAGCGTAAAAAGCGGACAAAATCAAAACGAAAAATCAGGCAAAATCAAAGAAAACGTAAAAATCGGCGTAAAACGAAAAATCATCGAAAACGTAAAAAACGGACAAAAACGTAAAAAATAATACTAATAATAGTTAATTAAAAAAAGACTAAATTTGCAAAATCTGAAACACAGGACCATTTGCAAGAAACCTAAAAGTAAAAGAGAGAAGTATTTTAGTCATTTGATCTAGGCCAGGGACGATTTCTGCCCCAAAGTTTTCCCACAGGGACGATATTTGCACTTTCCAAAGATTTGGGACGAAACGTGTAATTTGGCCAAAGTTTAGGGACGATTTTTGCAATTTACTCTTGTCATTATTTAGTTACATTGATCCGATAATAAGTACCTTTTAGTGCAATGATACGAGTAGCAAGTTTTAATACATGTCTAAAGACATAAATGAAGCGTATATCAGTCGTACATTGTTGAGCTTGACAACCTTGGTGTCGGGATTGCCATAAGCGCATGTTTTTTCTTCAACACAATCCCAAATTTTTCGGATAGATCATGTTTATGTCCCTCCGCCAATTTCCAGTCGAATGAATGAATAAGGGATCCAAGCATAAACATAAACATGCGCTCTCCCATCGCAGTCCCTGGACAAATTCTTCGACCCGACCCAAATGGAAAATAATGGAAGTCATTGCCGCTATAATCCCACTTGGCATCCAAGAACCTTTCCGTCTAAACTCCGACGGGTTTTCCCAAATGGAAGGATCTCTATGTATTGCCCACACATTCACAAACACTCGAGCACCTTTTGGGATGGTGTAGCCACCAATTACACGAGACTCGCTTGGACAATGAGGAATCATGAGTGGAAGTGCCGGGTGCAGACGGAGAACTTCTTTCATTATAGCATATAGGTATGGTAGTTTGTTTATATGGGATTCTTCGACTATGTTGTCTTTTCCAACAACATCCTCTAGTTCTTGTTGCGCTTGTTTAAGGACTTGAGGTTTGTTCATCATCTCGGCTAAGGCAAATTCAATAGTATTTGCGGTTGTATCTGTCCCCCCTATTACCATATCCTTGAAAAATCACAAACATAAGATACTTTCATCCCCAAAATAAATAGTATAGTTTCAAGTAGTTTAAAAACGAGACTAGTTAATTACTTACTATGAGCAAGGATTTAAGATGTGGCATATTGAAAGCTGATTTGTAATCGCCACCTTCATCTTTAAGCTTCAACAAAAATTGCAAAAAATCTTTTTTTTCGTCGTCACTAGCAGCCATTTTCCTCCTTTGATCAATCATGGAGTCGAAGATAACATCGAATCTCTTAGCCAACCCTTTCATAGTCTTTTGAATACCTTGCAAATCAAACATTGCCAAACCAGGATAAAAGTCGGACAAATTCTGCATGCCCAAGTACACAACAAACTCATTCACCACTTGCGAAGCTCGGCTCCTAAGGTCGCCCTATCCTCGGCCTTCACGGTCCCTCCCCACATCATGTCAGTAACCACATTCAAAACAGTCAAAAACATTTGCTCACCTATGTTTACCGGCGGCTGCCCATAGGTACGTAATCGTACTCCTCACCTCTCTTCTACGCAGAGAGTAAACGGAATCTATGGTTTGGGTGCTAAGCATCTCACGGTTACAAATCTTTCGCAACATACGCCATTGATCACCATAAGGTGACCAAACGATATCATTTCCTCCATATGTAACCTCCGCTCCCACAACCGGGTCGGTTGGCAAACGTGGTATCATGCACCTTTAGCACCTCACGGGCCAGCTCGGGTGAGGTGATGACAACACCTAGTTTTTTCAAAGCCAAAGCTTGCAATTGGCCCGTGGACTTTTGCAAGGCTCGCAAAGTGCGAGTGAAGCTCGGGATCAAGAGATAAAAGGTTCCCAATAAGTGGTAGAGATCGTGGACCGGGAGGCAGTGGCGGGTGAGTGTTTTTCGATGTTAGCATCCGTACAAGCCAAAATATAGAAAGGAAAGAGGCCAAGATGATAGAGATTGTCGTAACCATCTCATCCTCGCTTCCCCACCACCGTAACAAAGTGTTTGAAACTGCTACCGCTAGTTTCGACATCACTTAATTGATATGAAGAAAAGATTGATAAAAGGAAGGTATATATAGAGAGACGATACAATCTTTGAGGGTGTACAAGGTGAGCGACCGTTTAAGGTTCTAAAATTTTTAGGGGCCTAAAATTTGTCCCGTTAATAATTATATATGGATGTGTACATATATTTTCAGAAAAATATATTTAGATATCTTAAATGAGTAATATGTTAGAAACGTTTAGACAACTAATCGCATTATATATTAAAAACGATGACACTTTATATATAACATTTTTCTCGAATTAAAGGCCTCATTATGTGATTTCGTCCAAAACCCTAAAAATTTTCATAAATTCATGAGACGGCCCTTAGTCGTACTCGTGAGACGACAAAAGGATATTTCATCTTGTAAAAATTTCATAAGTTATACTTCCTCCGGCTTAAATTTATAGTTCACATTTTCCTTTTCCTAATATCTTAATTTAATTGTTCACAATTAAAAATACATAGGGAAGTTTAATCAAGTACCATATTGTCATTAGTTGAAAATTAATATTACAAATTTTGCCACGAATGTTCACCTGCGTCGATTCTGAGCTTTCCAAAAAGGTAGTCGTTCTGAGATTAGTCAGCTCTAAATGTCGAGTCGAAAATTCAGGTGACAAAAAAAATACAAACTTTAAAGAATACATTAACTCTAATGGTTGAATACTTGAATTAATATTATATATGTGTTCAATAATTTGATTAACAAAAATATCCAAATTAACTTTTTTTAATTACTTTAATAGTTGAATACTTGAATTAATCTAAACTAAATATAAAAGCATAATGGTTAAAGTGAAATGTGAAAAAGTCTTCAAAGTAAGGGAGGAGTGGTGCTTTAATACCTTAAGTGTCACCTCACTCCATCCAATAAAAACATTACACATCAAAAGACCCAATTTTACTAACCATAAAGTGGAGGGTGGGTCACCAATTTGTACCGATTTTTTTTTTTTACATAAAATCACATACAATATTTAAAAATAAAAAACATACTATTTCATTAAATAAAATAAAACATTACATAATACTTAAAAAAAAAAACATAACATAACACTTAAAAATAAGTAGATTAAAATAAAAAACACACTAATCATCGAGTTACGGCAAGTTTTGACGTGCTACGTGCTCCGTGAGATCATATCGAAGACGGTCATGGAGAACTTCGTGCTAGTTCGCTTTGAGCTTCGTGTCTTCAAGATACTGAGCCGATTGAAGCAAGTATTGTAACGAGCTACCCGTGGATATCTCGTCGGGGCGAAGATGGAATAATGCATTCAATTCGGAAGAGTCGGAAGACATTTTGGTAATTATTTTTGTTTTGAGAGATTTTAGTGTGTGTTTATTTGAAAATAAAGAGAAATATGGTTTTAAAAGGATTTTTTGATATGTAGCAGTCAAAAAGAGCTTTGGCTCAACGGTCAAAAATCCCATCCAACCTCACAAAATAACTCTCAGCTTGGTAAACCGATTTTGGTACCGATTTTGATACCGAAGGCGTGATGTTACGCTTCGGGTAGAATTACGAATCCTTCCCGCCCACTCCCTCCCCTAAAATGTGGAAAAAATTATTCAGTAAGTCCGACAATAGCTCTAAACTTAAACTTAGGATATGATGCAATGGCGGAGATTTTGTTGACTTGTTGTTAGCTAATAGCGGAAACTATTTAAATGGAATGGTTGTAAACTTAAATCATGAACACAGTTACAATACTCACACAACATATTTATTTTCTTTGTTCTCTTTTCACTTATTTTTTCTAACCTAAGAGCATGGGGTGTGGGCTCACCATCCACAATCGTCGTCCGACGTGGCCTTTCGTCGTGGCTCGCCGCCACTCCGGGCGGAGCTCGCGTCGATCCCTTATTCGCTCACCACAACAAGCGCAAATCACGACACCACAAAACCAAACGTATTTAAATTTGTTTCTCAAAATTCTATCCATTGTAAAACGGATAATTTTACCTTTTTATTGTAAAAACCCTTATACCACCTATAAATACTAAACCATTTCAATCAAAATAAACACACTTTTACACACTATAAAATCTGCATATATAAATATGAGTGAATCATCTTTTTAAGGTGAAAGTGACATTGAAGAGATAGCGGACCTAGAAATGTTTATTCAAGAGTTTGAGGACGAGCAATCGTTGCAAGAACAAGAGCGGTCCTTCAAGCCCGTCGTCGTCCCCGTGAACGTGAAGTTGTTGAAGCACGTCTACTCGCTGACTATTTTGGTGACAACCCAAAATATCTTCGAATTTTAGGGTCGCTTTCAGAGATGGCCGTAGACTATTTTTACAAATTATACAAGGTATTGAAACATATATTGAAACTCATCATCCTCTTCTCAAGCATTTTGATTTCTTTAAAGTCCGAAGCCGATTGTAGGGGTGTAATGAGTTTTAGTGTGATTATGAAATACACATGTGCCTACTCAATTGGCTTCAGGTATCGGTGATGCATTAGATGAGTATTTACAAATAGGTGAACATTGTACGCGATTGCTAGATTTTTTACTATGTGAATAATCCATCTATATGTGAAGGAGTTTTTAAGAAAACCCGATCAGATGACCTTCAGTAACTTATACAATGCATAACATTGTTCATAAGCTTCCGAATGTTGGGGACATCGATTGTATGCCTGGAATGAAAAACTCAAAAAAGAATGGCAAGGCCAATTTCACGAAGGTGATAAAAATATCCAATTATAATGCTTGAAGCCGTTGCTTCATACGATTTATGGATTGGGCATGCATTGTTTGGAGTAGCGGGTGCGAATAACGATATTACGGTTTTAAATAATTCTCTGTTATTCGACGACCTGCTTGATGACATCGCCCCTGAGGTTGAGTTTGAAGTATGCGGGCGTAAATTTAAGCAAGGGTATTATCTAGTGTGAGAATTTACCGGGTGGGCATCTTTGTCAAGTCATTCTAATTCTGGTAACCCAAAAATATGGCATTCAAAGCGAAACAATAAAGTGCTAGAAAAGATATCGAAAGAGCTTTTGGTGTCCTCCAAGGACGTTGGCATATCATTGCCCAACCGGGCGTGCATTCTGTTGGCAAGTTAGGAGAATCATGTACTCGTTCATCATATTGCATAACATGATTTTGAAAGATCAACAATTTGCGATATCCGACATTTTTGAAACGTATATTTCTCTGACACCAAATTTACAACGGACATGGATAGAACGTTGCGAATTGCAAAGGAAAAAATCCAAAGAATTACAAGATAAACGCAAACACACAAGGCTTCAACGATGTCTCATCGAGCATGTGTAACTTCAATGGGAACAATTTCAACAACAGAATCCAAATAATTAGTTTCATTATAATTTACGTTTCGTATGTTTTTTATTATGTTGTATTGTACCGTATCTTTATTTTAAGTTTCGTATGTTTTTTATTATATTGTATTGTATTTTTATTTTTAATGAAATGAATTTAGTTTATTTGAAAATTTGAATAAAAAAAATAAAGTTGTAGTGGCGGGCCTCAAATGAAGAGGTTGATGTTTGTTGTGAGTGAGGGGGGTTAGTTGTGGAGGTTTGTTATGATGATGTGTGATGGACGTGAAAGTAATGAAGAGTGCCTCTTCACCACACCTATTGATCTAAAACACACTCTCTCTAAACAAAAACAATCGTCGCCATCATTACCTCACCCCCACCATCTGCCGCATTGCCAACACCTTTGGTGGTTTAGGTAGTTTAAGGTAGTTGAGGCTGGGTTTTGGTTTGTTGTTAGTAGTTCGTTTGTCCATAGCCACCATCGAGCCTCTCACCACCTTCGAAGCCCCCAGACCGAACACCACGAAACTTTACTTCTAAAGGTTTTTTTCCTCAAGTTTTGGGGTAACTTTTTTAGTTTTTTATACATTCAAGTTTTGAAGGTTCTTTTTTAGATAAACTTATATTTTGTTTAGATGTATTTTTGTTATAATTTGAGTAGTTGTAACAGTTTTGAAATTTTTGTTAGATCATTTGGTGTGTTTTAGATCCACGATGAACCTCTAAATATTTATAAACACAAAAAATACACAAACACACACTACGTCCATACACTTTCTCAACTCACATGACACCTAACGCTCAGGTTATGACTTGTCTGAAAGAATTTGTAGTGGTATGATGGTATCAAGGTTTTAGCGGTGTTGGTATATTTATAGTTTTTGGATTTTGAGCGCTTAATTTCAAGATCTATTGAGATCGTTGCGTATGTATTTTTATCTATTGAGATGTATTAAGAAAAATCATTGTGTTAACGTTTAGTTTTAGTGGTTTGGCCGGAGTATGAAAGTTTGGCTAGAAACCATAAACCAAAAGTATTCGTGCTTTGTGTGGTTCAGATGTCTTTGTGCGGGTAGGATCTAACCATATTTATTGAGATCTAATAATCACCCAGTGGTTTTGTGGTTTTGGTGTACATAAGCACCATTTAGGTTTGTGGTTTTAGTCTTAAACGGATGCTAAGAAAGTACTTTTGGAATTGGTCTAGGTTGGTGGTTTATGGTTATTGGTCTCGGTTGGTGCTATTGGTATGAATTTTGTTCGTTTTGATTTTAATCTAATATCGATGATTATGGATTTGATCCGATGAGGTCATTAACCGCTACCTAAACCACCATATCACTATAAAATAAATGACTTTTGCTCACTAAAAAAAGTATGAGCAAAAGATAAGAAAACAGTAAGTAAATGCTAATTTTTAAACTCCCACTAAAGAAAAAACAGTAAGTAGAAAGAGGATCACTAAAAGTCTTTGCTTACTAAAATTATAGTGAGCAAAAGCTCAAAAGATTTAGTGTCTAAAAGTTTTTAGTCACTAAAAATGGTACACCACCTTTCTATAAAATCACTAAAATGACACAATTTATAGCAAATTTCGAAGCAAAAGTCTAATTTGCAATGTCTGATGCATGCGTGAAATACAAATTGAATTGTCAATTGTCAGATTGCATTTCTCAACAAAAGCGAAGCTTATTGCACAAATAAAAATTGCACTCAGGTTAAATTTAAATACAAATCTCTAAAACAATCTCAAATGTACAAAATATTGTAACTGGTACCCAAGCCTCGCTTTTACAAAAAATATTCGTCTATGTAACCTGCATTTACAACTGGAATACTGGACTCTGTAAATGTAAAATTTGGTCTCAACTGAATGGAACTGAACTGAGGAGAGTCCAAAGAGATGTCAAGTTTTAGCAAAGCCTATTATTGAGAGCAAACTATCGATAAAGAGCGTGAACAATTTCATAATAGATGAACTCCATTTCAGTTTTTGGTTTATGTAAGGTAGATTCAGTGGGCGTGATCTTACCTCATAAACTTCATCAGGAACAAGAAACCCTGGCCCCTATCGAGCAAAAGCAATTATAGCCAAAAGTATGAAGTCATGCGAGATAAATCATGTGAAAACTGATAAAGGACCACTTATTAACAAAATCTTGAAAGTTAATGGAACACCTATGCACTTTATCATGTCACTCATGAACACCAAAGTGAATAACCCCCTCCGGCCTACCCGCTAATTAACAAGGTCATGACAGCAAAATATTGGTACATCATAAAATAATTGAAATTTATATCAAAGAGCCACTTCTAAAAGCGCACATAAGAAGCACAAAAAACTTAAAGGGATTAAAGTTTTCTACTCATTGTATATCTTTTTTTACCAATATTTTCCCTAACAACCAAAAATGACATTAGACTATTTCTATGTAACATGATTAGACATAGCTAACCAACTCATGATCCCTCAAAGATCTAATGGATGCAACCAACATATGTATGGGTTATTTATGTGGCGAGGCTAGCATAGACGCTTTATAACTATGGGTAATATCGTTTATGGCACATATGATAAAAACTAAAAGGTGAGATAACGCCTCACTCTTCGAAATAAAGCATTATCCCATTATGAAAACCGAAACAATACGCCTATAATTACGAATTTATCAAAGCTATTAAGACTTTTAATCCGAAACTAGTTACATAATTCAATACCAAGACTAATCTAATAATGATAACTGATTAATATAAAACTAACTAGAAGACTGCTTAATTTAACTAAAAGACTTTAGTAGTATTAAACCTATCACAATTTGGATTTTTCTCTTTGACTTGGCCACCAATCTTTAGTTAGTTATATAGAACCCTCAATCTAATCTGAGATGTACATAAAATAGCTAGCATAGTGCTCTTGCATCGTCAGTAGAAGCAAACAATGCCATGGAAAACTTTTCAAGAACAAAGATGATGCGATCATCTATCGATGACATTATAGACGATGAGATGGTTCCCATGGGATAAGGATTTTGCACTTGAGACTCTGTACTATAGAGAGTACGAAGTATGGGGCCCGATGAATACGTCAAAGAGGGTGAAATGGAAGGGTGGGGTGTAATGAAGATTGATCTTGAGGCCAGACCTTTTACGGTTTCTAACTTCATCGATGGTTGACTTAGTTTCTATCAACCGGTTTCCATTTTGGCCCGGTTTGTAGTAACTAATGACAATCATATAATGTTTGATCACTAGCTAATTAACGAGCTACGCGAAAGTGCATGCTCTGTGTTATAATTTTCTTAATAAGAGCTAACTAAGGACATAACAATGATCCCTTGATCAATCAAAACTTCCTCAACAAGATTTTTGTTGCCAAGTTATATATGTGTACTAATAGCTTATATGATATGCCTAGATATCTTCTCATTCATGCGTTTATTTGAAAAAAAAATTTAACATTGCTTTATGATATACCTGACCACAATGAGATGACGGTTTGATAATGGACTTCATGCCACTTTTCAGCTCCACTCGTTCTTTTACCAATTTTTGCACATGTTTACCAAAAGCTTTCAGCATGGCCATATTTGGATAGTATTAAAGTGTGACAATTAAACAAGTTTCAAGAAGGACTCACCTTCCTAAAAGACCAAAACTCATTCTCTGACAACAGACCACCCATAACAGAATGCACATAAAGTTTCTTCAACTCAATACAAAAAATTTATCTATCTTAGCCATGCACATGAAAGTAATTGCAATCAATGTAGACATATTGCTTATGTAAAGTAACTTGCCCGCCCTCTTTCAAAACTTCCTTCATTCGTTGAGAGCTAATATGAGTAATAGGAGATGTTATAGCTTTAGTTGTTGAAATAAATAAGTGCAATTATTTATTCATTCCATTTTTATTAATTTGTATAATATGTCAATTATGCAAACAAGATAATTAATGGGTTAAAATAAATAAGTACGAGGTTATTAGTTTTACTTGCACCAGATGTTGTTGAGTTTCCACAAGGACCGTGATTATCAACACTAGATGAATCATTAGCAACCTGAAATCATTTATCATCAAAACATGAAAATTATATCTTCAAACATTAACATATAGATTAGAATCCTTTGTGTTTACCTCTGTTTTTGTACTATTCAAGACATTTGAAAACTCCTCATTTGGATTGATTTTTTAGTTTGCCATAAATTGTAATATAACCGCTTGGTTTTCCTTCATTACTTTCACTTCGTCTTCAATAACATAGAAAATGATTTGTTGCTCCAACCACAAAGAGATTTTATGTGGTATAAATGAACCAAGGCAAACAACTTGTTATTCTTAGCATTAAGATACACTTTCTGATTAACATCTTTGACCTAATCATCAAACTTCTTTTTATCATTTTGCTTTTCACGGTTCAAATCAGGTTGAGGTTCTCCTTCACCCATACTTCCTTCCATCGACACCGTGGAAAAGGTCATGTAGTATCTCATGAATTTCATGATCGTCGCCTCCTTCTTCATCATTTTCCATCATACTCGAAGATGATACCTCCTTACTTTCCCCGTGATCTGTCCAATTCATACCCTCTCTTTGAAGTCAACACATATAAGGTGATCATACACGTTTTTTCTTACATGGTGAAATAGATTGTGACAATTCCCGCATGGACACAAAATCTCTCCATGTTGACTCGATTTCTCAAAAGCAAAATTCAGAAAATATTCCACACCATTAACATATTCCGGACTAGCTCTCTGCAAGATACATCCAAGATTTGTCCATAATGATGTCAAAAGTAGAAAACGTGAAGTAATATTCAACTCTTACATGCCTAAAAACAACAATGTAACTCTATTAGCTACTTAAAAAATCTTTTTGATTGTGTATACAACATTATCATCAAACAAACACACAAAATTTTAAACACAAGTAGCGGTATTCTTATTGAGGGCAAAAAAGTTAAGTCTCTACTACATTACGTTAAATTACAAGCATCAACCTAAGTTAACTTCAACTCAACTATAATCGGTCAATATCTATACAAATTAATTTATCTATTAAAATTCCATCATTCCTCAAAATATTTTATCAAGCATAAATTTAGAGTGCTTCAATCTTCATGCCTATGTTAATGGATTTTCACATACGAGACAACACAAGCTCGTTAAATTATCTAGGCTTTAGCTTATACGTTTCAACTAGAAACAACCTACTAGCCCTTGAACAAGTCGAGCTAACTATACAATCAGATCAACTCAAACAACTGTGGAAAAATAAACGGGGGGGTTGAATAGTTTTGCCAATTAAAACTTCCTTTTAAACTATTTAGATCGACTTATGTCAATCTATTTGGATGTGTGTTGGATGTTGATAAACAAGCATATAAAGATAAGTGATAAAAAGATAAGAGTAAGAAGCACAAAACCACGTAGTATTTATAGTGGTTCGGCTACAAGGATACCTTCCTTGCCCTTTACTCCACTCCCCGAGTCACCTACTCGAGAGTTCGTAATCACTACACCAATCTCCTTATGGCGGAGAAGCCTTCACAACGCGCTAACACCCTTTTTCCGTGCTAGAGCTAACCACCGGTTCTTTTCACCCAAGGTGAACCACACCTACACAACGTCGCCTACCCTTTACAAGGTACTAGGCTAAGTACCTAGTTCTTTCACTCCAAGGTGAACTACACCTTCACAGCGTCGCCTACCCTTTATTAGGTACTAGGCTAAGCACCTAGTTCCATTGCAATGGAGGAACTACTACCACACACCAACGACTAATCCCAAAGGAGATCTACTCTTTACAACATCATCAAGGATATCAATATCCTTGGATCTAATACTAGTCTATCTTATACATCGAAACACACCATATCGAATGTACATCTAAGGCACATTTCACTAATGCCTTTGACTAGATCTACAAGACACCTTTCACTAATGTCTTGTGTCTTCACTACTAAGCACATTTCACTAATGCTTCTAGTCTTGACTTCTAAGCACCTTTCACTTGCTGCTTGTCTTGACTTCTACACAAGTGCTTATGATTTGGACGATAGATACCCTTCACTAATATCTTCGTCTTGACACTTGAGACATCTTTCACTAATGTCTCCAACACTACACTTCTTTGAAGAAAGAAAGGAATCATCAACAAGAGGACTTCATTAGCCTTGATGATGAGGAAGCATGGCAACTCATGGACTTGAGCTTGCTCGACTTCAAGGTGGTGATCTTGCCTTTAAGAGAAACCTAAAAGATCATACAAAAACAAAACTACAAACATAGATCTCTTGGATCTGAGGTTAGTGAGTTTTTCACTCAAGGAGAAAGTGTGTTAGAAAGAGTTATAAATAATGAAAAAATGGCTCACTATTTATAGAGGAAAATCCTCTGTTTCCCGTATCCCTACCACAGGGACCGGCTAGCACAAGCTAGGGATCCGTGGAGCTCCTCTTGCCCATGGGTATTTTGGTTATGGGTCATGGGTCATGGGTTAGACCATGGATCTTTGGCTAGATACAATGTATCTTTAAGTGCAATGCACTTAGTCACTTGGGTATGGGTTGATCCATGGGTTATGGATATTATCCATGTATGATATAAGCATGATGTCATGCAATGGGTTATGGGTCAAGATCCATGGGTTATGGGCTTTGGGTTGTACCCAACTACATTCAATGTATTTGCCCAATGGGTTGTGATACTTAAGTTTCTACCCATTTATATTACCCAATATACTACATACTAGTTATGTGTATATTTTATCCAAATAGGTAAACACTAGTTGTTGTACATATGTATTACTAAATCATAAAATCACTTATACTTGTTTTAGTGTTTATGTGAAAATGTGAATATGTTAGAAACTATTAGTTCAAACCATTTCACATTATTTTATTTGTTTCATTAAAATGATTTTACGCTTGTTATCGACAAAACATTAGAAGATCGTAAAATATAAATAAAGCGTTTTTTAAACATTTGTATTAACAACAACCTTTAAACTAGTTAAGCTATAGCATAGTAACCAACAACAACAACAATAAAATCACTTCAACAATTTACTGATGTCATCAAAACTAATAATCTTTCATAGGCCATACAACACTAGCTTGCTAATAGCCTCGTTTTCGGACGGTCTCTCCTATACCTTTCCACAACTAAGCAGCAAATTTATTAAGCAAAACAACAAAA